>JADBJO010002603.1:153169-185669 GCA_016801955.1 Conus betulinus | reverse complement strand
ACTTAGCTTAACTTGTACAACACGTAAAAAAATGAAAACCAAACCAGCTGAACAAAGAACGATTGACAACTCTCTCTCTCTCTCTCTCTCTCTCACACACACACACACACACACCCCTTGGTTGAACAAAAAGAAAGGCGATTCAGTTCAGACCAGTTAAACAAGGAAAGATTTACCACCTTTTTCAACGCAAGCAACCTTTATGAACAAAACACACAATTTTAAAATGTTTGGAACAAGCAAAGAACTGAACTGGAATCATGCGGTGAGAACCCTCGTGGCATGATGCACATCAGATCACACATCAGCACAGTAATACACCTAGACAGTCCGTCTCATATGTTAAAATGTATTGAAGTCAGCAGGCGAATGTCCATCGATAATGAAAACATACAGACGGTGCGTGGTGTAAGAGCGTGTTTTAAACAAAGGGAGGCAAGACATAAAGGTGGGGAAAACAGGAGGATTGAGGTCCCACTCAAAAAAAAAAAAAAAAAAAAAAACGAAAACGAAATAGAAAAACGGAAAATAAGCAAGAAAAAAAAAAGAAAGACAAGAAAGTGAGGGAAAAATGGAGGTAGGACCCTCCCCCCCAAAAGATTGTAGGTTACTAACCACTCACAGTTTCAGATATCACGAATACTATATAAATAAGTGGTGAAGGGGAAAAAAACAAACAGTAACAACTAATAGCAAGATTATAACATCACTAGTGTCACACAGAAGTGCAGAAATTCCAGAACGTTCACTTACTTTAACGTTGGCGTCGTACGCCTCCTGCGCGTAGCGCGAAAGATCTTTTAAAGTCGGCATGTTCTTCGGCCTGGGTTCTTCCGTGTACCTTGTGAATCTGCGAATCTGTACACTGCGCCACACTGTTGGGACAGAGGGGTATTTCTACCCTGCTCCTGTGGACAAATCTGACCAATCACAGGCTCACGTCCTTGTTGCATTCAGAGTGATCACGTGAGCACTTAACTGGACAACGGCAATGAAGGTTGCACTCCACAAGTAGAGCTCTGTCTTGTTCTCTGTCTGTCTATCCCTCTCCCTTAACACCACACTCACATTCCTCCTCCTCTTTTTCAGTCAGAATAGAAGCGTGTTACATACCAATAAGTTTGCAAGCGTTCTCTACTGTACTTAGTTTCACTGATTTAAATATAAAGTGAAAAGAAGTCAGCTGAGCAAAGGGCCATTGATGACTCATTTACACAAACAATTCATAACTGAGGTAAACAAAAGTTGGGTGATTCAGTTCAGATCAGTTGAACAAATGGTTTATGTATTAGTTTTCAACTCAGTTGAGCAAAGCATCTACTACTACTGCTGCCACCACCACCACCCCCTTGGTTGACTCAGTTTAACAAGGAGGGATTTACGCATCAGTTAAATGAACGAAAAAAAAAACAGCTGATCTGGGAGGGGGCAGGTGGGGGGGGAGGGGGGGGGGCAGAAGTTACACACACGTTGTATGAAGATGTCTTTAAGGTGAGAGTTTTTTACTACGCTGCCTAGAAAAGGTCATTTTTTGTCTAGATATGTATGGCTGCTGCCTTTATGCACCTATCTACTTTGTCTACAATGCATGTCTGTCTCATTGTTTACATTATTGTGTTCAAAACATGCGTCTGTCTTGGTGTGTTCATCATCTGTGTTTGGAATATATGTCTGTCTCCCTATTTACTTTGTCTACAATATATGTCTGTGTCTTATTGCCTACATTAACTGTGTTCAAAACATGGTCTGGCTTGGTGTGTTCATCAACTGTGTCTGGAGTATATGGTTGCCTGATTGTTTACATTAACGGTGCCCAACATATATGTTTATCTAGGTGTCAATTAAGTGTTCCTATGGTATAGGTCTGTTTCACTGTGTATGTTAACTATGTCCACTATATGTGTCTGTCTGGGTGTGTCGATTAACTATTCCTATCATATAGGTCTGTTTCATTGTTTACATTAACTATGTCCAATATGTATATCTGTCTGGAATTGTCGATTATTAATTCCTAGCAATTGTTTTCATTAACCGTGTCATAACTCTGTCCAAAATATATGTTGTTTTGTTGTGTTCAGTGCTGGTGTTCAAATTCCTGTCTGTCTTTGTGTATCCATTAGTCCTGCCGTACTCAATTCTGCTGTGGTGTAACAAATCGTTCCGTATTACCTTCATTCTTTGCATTCAACACCATTTTGCATTGGCGTATTAACTGTCATCTTCATCGTTCTCTTTTGCGTTCGTTGTGCTCAGTATAGTGCTCTCTCTTGTTTATTAATGTGCTTTACATCGTTCTGTGTTGTGTTCGTTAGTTGTCTTCTACACTATCCTGTGTTCTGCTCATTACTTTGTTCTCATGATAGTTCTGTGTTGCGTTCATCTACAGTGTTTCTATGCCGTTCTGTGTTTTGCTGATTAACTATGTTTTGCTCATTAAATGTGTTCTACGTAATTCTATGTTATGCTCATTATCTATGCTGGACACGATCCGATGTAATTTTTACAATATCTGTTTCACACAATTCTGTGTTGTGTTGTTAGATATAACTCCCAAACAATTCAGTTGTTTGTCCTGCTCAGCGCAGTCTTTAAGAGAGGCATGCATTCCAATAATAACCTGCAATACAGTTTCAAACAACTGAAATTACAGTGTGCATCAAATCTAAAAGTGAAAAAGATATAAATACCTCGACCTTACTCCCACCCTTCACTTTCTAACTCCCCTATCCACAATATAAAAAAAAAAAAACCTCCCCACATTTCCCGCCTTCATTGTAAACAAGCAGAGTAAATGCAGAGCTGAGCGATTGAGAAGGTTTTGAATCCATGGACTACAGTCGGTGAAGAGGCGAACTGGCTGGTTTGTTTGCTGTGTGTGTCAACTCCAAAGTGCCTTAGGCAACGAGTCTCGAAGGTTCATCTCAACGGGCGGCCACTGTTCAGCGCTCTGCCCGTTGTCTGGACACTGTGCCGCGGGCTCTTCTTGACCCAGAGGCAGAGGCAGTGACAACGTTTTCTGCACTTCTGAGCTTAGGTGATACGCTCTGATAAAGAAAAGGGGGGGGGGGGGGGGGGGGGGGGGGGGGGGGGAGGCAGTCAAGCCCTGTCCACACACTGACAGACGTTACTAGATGGCTGTTTTTGACAGCAGCGATGACGGTGTGCAAGCACTGGCCGAAACCCATCCGCACACAGAATCTCTCTCTCTCTCTCTCTCTCTCTCTCTCTCTCTCTCTCTCTCTCTCTCTCTCTCTCTCACACACACACACACACAGAGATATTCCCCTTCTCCCAATCCCCACCAGCCCCTTTGAGAGAGAGAGAGAGAGAGAGAGAGAGAGAGAGAGAGAGAGAGAAATTTCCCTGTTTCCCAACCCCCACCATCCTCTTTCCTTCCCCCTTCTCCCGTTTCCCATTCAATCTTTTCTTCCCACCTCCCGCTCATGCCTCTCCCCCACACACACACACACACACACACACACACACACACACATACACACCATCCCCCTTTACCCCCCCCCCCCCCCCCCCCCCCCCTTCACCTTGCCATTCAATATTTTCTTCAATCCCCACGCTCATGCCTTTCTCCCCCGCCCCCCCCCCTCCTCCCCAACCAGCAAACAACACATGTACCTAAACGCGCTCGCACACACACACACACACACACACACACACACACACGTGCTCGGAAACGTGAGAGAGAGAGAGAGAGAGAGAGGGGGGGGGGGGGGGGGGTGGAGATGTGTACCAAAACACAGAGGGACAGTGCAGCAATGACTGTCCTGGACGTGTTGTGGCTGCACACCAAAAATTAATGCGCCAAGGCCGTGCTTAAAGAGTCGAGTATTTACAGACTGGCGCAAGCAGATTGTTTTTGAGAATTTTTATTGTGCCTGAAAGTTGATTCTTCTCATTTTCTTCCATATGGCCATCTAGGTATAAGCCGGCTGGTTCGAAGCAGACAGATTAAAATATAAGGAATGAGACTGTTTTGTTTCTCGGAGCTGGCGGAAAGATAGGGTCACGGACCGGATGAGTGCAAAGGCCTGAAATGGATGTCAACTAACGGAAAGGTCATATTTGAAGATCGTGATTTCCTCAAAATGCTTAGATGGATTACATTGTTTTATTTTCAGTACAAAATCCTATTTGTGGCGTGTAGCCTGTGGAAAAGGGGGACGGCGGGTCCCACGCCACATGTGTACACCTGTGTCCCACACCCCAACAAGGGTGGTCATGTGAAAGTTGCCAGTACTAACCACCAGCGGCGGTTGTCAATGGGAGAGACATGGCTGGGAGAGGGTAGCGGTGAGTGCGGTGAGGTGGGGTACTTGTTAGGGTAAACCAGATGATAAAGGAAAGTATATTGTCTGTAAGTGCCGTTTATACGGGAAACTACTTATTTTGTATTATTCTCACATCAAGAAAAAAAAATGTCATGAGTAACAACTTCTTAGCTGATAAGTGCTGTTTTGGTATAACAAAAGACAATTATTACATAATCGTAACAGCTGATTATCAAGAAAAAGCTGTGACTTTTGGACAGCGGGTTCATTATTACAGGAAGAAAGATTTTGTTTTTTTCTCCACAAAGCTTCTCATCACGAACACGCTGCTACTGTACCTTTCAACAGCTTGATCAGTGCGGCAAAGCTATGCTACTGTACCTTTCAAACAGCTTGATCAGTGCGGCAAAGCTATGCTACTGTACCTTTCAAACAGCTTGATCAGTGCGGCAAAGCTATGCTACTGTACCTTTCAAACAGCTTGATCAGTGCAGCAAAGCTATGATTTTCGACTGACAAAGTGCTAACTATCACAGTGTGATTCACGCGTGTAAAATAAAACAACTACAGCTAACTATAAAATAAAACCACGCGAGAAACGACTTCTTGTTAGGGGAGAAACAGCAATGTTAATCATCATGGGAATGCAATGACTGTCACCTGAAAAACACCTGATATTATAGCAGTGCTTTAACTTAACAAACAACTAATTTCTTATGGGATAGCAGATATATACAAGTGATATAAAGCATAATATTACAGGAAAATAGTCAACCACTGAGTGAATACATTTGTTTCCATGTGACAAAGGCCAGTTATCCCCTAAAAATATCTGTTATCATGTGAAAATAAGCGGTGTATGTGTGTGTGTGTGTGTGTGTGTGTGGCCATGATTAGCTATGTTCAACACTATAATGACAAGATTAGGTACTTTATCATGTGAAATTGGGGGGGGGGGGGGGGGGGGGGGGGGGGGGGGGGCTAGCCAAAAAATGACGATTGTTATGGGAAACTTTGGTTTTACAAACAAAATATAATTGCTTTCCCGCAGATGGAGAACTTTTTTTCACGAAAAAAAAAAAACCCCAACACTAACAATTTGCGTGGTGGTACGCGATATTTGAAGTGACGCCCATATAATTAATTATCTTTTCTTTTCGAAGGTTGTTGCCGTTTTCGCGTGAAAAACGCTATTGAAACAGTCTAACGTTTGAAAGCCAGTATATCCCATAGATATTTGACAATACCACCACTTTCTACAGCTCTCACCCCAACTCTCCTCCGCCCTTACTATAGCCGATAACACAAAGTACCCCCCGCCGACCAGCTTAGCTAATCTGGCTAGGGGTGTAGTCTGATTAGATTTACTGTCACCACACTACACACACGCTTACACTATCATGCACTTACGCCTGATTGATACGTCATTCCCAGCTACTCATTAGGGAGGGACGGCAGCAGGGGGACGGGGGTAACAGGAAAGTGAGTGGGGAGGGAGATAAAAAGGGAGGTGGTGAATGGAAGGAAGGGGAGGGAATACGCTGTAGCTAAGTCATGCCAAGTGATAGAAAGGAACCATGAGAATCCAATCCAACAATCATAATACGACCACACTGGCGCAATCGTTCATTTAGTGACCTGATTCTACGTGTCCTTATCGTCGTACATAAAGCCTAAACAAATCGAATACATTTGTATCATGAGAGAGAGAGAGACAGACAGAGAGAGAGAGAGGGGGGGGGGGGGGGAGAGACACAGAGAGAGAGAGAGAGAGAGAGAGAGAGAGAGAGAGAGAGAGAGAGAGAGCGGTGAGTTGGGTCAGAGGGGGAAGGGAGGACGTCAGAGCTCATTTTGTTGAAGAAAGAAAAAAACACACCGGCACAGACGTGCGAGAAACTGTGCTTGTTGTTTGCCGCGATCAGTAACTGGAGAGAGAGAGAGAGAGAGAGAGAGAGAGATGATTATTTTGGACAATGAGTTTTGGGGTTATGCACTTGCGACGGTTGTCCCGCGCAGCAGCGATTATCAGCTTTCTCTTAGATTCAAGCTGAGATATATGTCTGCAGCAACAAGCTTTTTCACCGTTCATTTAGGGCAAGGAAGGTAACTGCATGTGAAATCACGAGTGAAAAGTTCTGTCCCTTGACGCGGACTGATGACAAAAATATCTGGCTCGCTCTCTCTCTCTCTCTCTCTCTCTCTCTCTCTCTCTCTGCTGTTTTTTCCCCAGCCTGCATGAACAGTTCTCGTGTGTGTGTGTGTGTGTGTGTGTGTGTGTGTTAATGTCTGTGTCTGTGTGCAGTGTGTGCTCCCTCTCTTTATAGAGCGGCGTTAATTGTAGCTGGTTATCAGAGCGTATCCCCACGGCCTATAAAACTGTCAAGGAGAACACACCTGGACAACCGTCTCCGTGAAGTGTCATCGTCACTGTCAGTGGGTCAAGACTGACCACAGGCGCAGTGTCCAGCAGATAGGCCGGTCCATCTTAACACCGTGCGCCAGCAAGGAAGAGACAACAAAGCCCACGGTGATTGCGTCACCTACATGTAGACAACAGCAGCGCTGGTCAGCTAGCTAGCCCCTTTCCGTTGACTGTACACCACAGGTACAAAGCCTCCCAAATCGCCCAACTCTGCCTGTTCGTAACAGTTTGGAATCTCCCTCTGTGTGTGTGTGTGTGTGTGTGTGTGTGTGTACGTGCGTGTGTGTGTGTGTGTGTGTGTGTGTGTGTGTGTGACTTTGAGCGTTTGTGACTCTGTGTGTCTGTACGTACGCGTGCGCGCGTGTGTGTGTATGTGTGTGTTATTGAGCACGATAAATGATAAGTACATGCTGAGATATAACAACTCCGGCACACAATGTGGAAGATGAAAACATTCGTTGAAACATTGTACGGCCGTGTGGACCAGTAAAGTTGTCTTTCTTGTTCTTTGAGCACACAAACAAAGTGTGAAGTAACGCACTTTAATGCACGACACAAAACAAGACAAGAAATTTTCGGCAATAAGCCTTCTTCAGAGACAAAACAATGAAAACACTACAGACATTAACATGTGCAATACTCCCCTTGTGAAGTCAAAGTGGTGAATGAAGTTAAAGAGGGGGCAGTGGGAGAGAGGGTGAGTAGTGTTCGAGGAAGAGCACGAGGATAGAGGGTAGAGTGAAGCGAGGAGGAGGAAAAGAGAGAGAGAGAGAGAGAGAGAGAGAATGAAAGTAGAGGAGAGTGGAGAGTGAGAGAGAAAGGACAGGGGAAGGGAAGGAGAGTGGGGGGGGGGGAGGGTGTGATTGTGTGTAGTGGGTGTGTTGCATATGAAGGAAATGAAAGAGAAAACACAATAGATGAAATACAATATGCACCCAAAAGCATAGTAAATGACAAGGGGAGGGGGGAGGGGGGAAGAGAAGGGGGTCAGCCGCCTAAAGCACTCGACCCAAGTCTGACCCTAGGTCAGTATGTCTGTACTGTTTTTCATTGTTTTATCGCTGAGGAATGCTTATTGCCGAAAATTTCTTGTCTTGTTTTTGTGTCGTGCATTAAAGTGCGTTACTTCACACTTTGTTTTGTGTGCTCTTTACGCTTTTTCGTCGTGTTCCGGTAACGCTGCAGTTTGTTTCATTTGCCTTTCTTGTTCTTTATCAACAGGAAAAATAATGGCTGCCGTCACCCACACCCCTCATCCCCTGACCATCCTCCCGTCACCACTCCACACCAATGGTTGTGGTGGTAGAACCTGTTAATGTAACAAAACTATGTGCTCTGAGAGAGAGAGAGAGAGAGAGAGAGAGAGAGAGATTTTAAAACTCAAGGATGAAGATCTGAGGTCGAGGCCTAGTCTCAGAAACTGTTCATGTCATCAAAAGAGACGTATATCAAAAGAGACGTATATCTTAAACACATTTAATACGCAGACCGGGGCAGACGTATATATTGCGCACGGTTAGTGAAGTTAATAGGACATAGACTCTTGTAGTGGAGACATAAGCAGGGCAGTCGTGTATTTTGGACACAGTCAATGAACACACCAGGACAGACTAATATTCTGGACACAGTTAATAGGCACACCAAGAAAACATTTATTTTGGACACGGCTAATGCGCACACGTCTCTGTCAGTGTGCTCAACAACTAAATGCTGTCATAAATTATTTTTGAATGTCCTAGAGGTGTGAAACAAGGTTTGCTGTTGATCCCCTTACTTTTCTCATATGAGGTAAATTGTGGGAGGTATGGTAGTGTGAGTCTCCCTTCCCTCTTCCCCTTCACTTTTTCTGTGCTTCCCTCTTTCCCGTGCTTGTGTGTGTGTGTGTGTGTGTGTGTGTGTGTGTGTGTGTGTGTGTGTGTGTGTGTGCGAGTCCTCCCCCCCCCCCCCCCTTTTTTTGTTTTTTCTTTCTCCCTCCTGTTCAAATAGTAAAATAAGCCCTTTACTAATTGATTATTTTCATTTCTTTCCAACCATTATTATCAATACCAACATTACTACACTTATCATAACTACTATCATTATGATTACCATCCAGTAGCACTGTTTGCTTTTTGCACATTGATCATTTCTATTCTGTCTACTATTATGATTACTCTACCATTATTACTATCACCACTATTATCATTATAACATTAAGTAAAAACAAATACATGCTGTTCTACTATCCTCTAACCCCTCTCCTTTCTCCCCTTTGTGTTTACCCACTGTTAATACTATAACTACAATCTTCATTTGAAAAGAGAGTGGTTGTATCCTCCCCATATTATTTCAATGTTTTGTAATCATCGTTATCATCACTATAATTACTATTGTTACAATTATCATTATTGTCATTGTTATTGTTCTAACACTCATGGTTCCCTTCCCAATGGCCTCCTTTTCATTCAACACCCACTTGCGCCGAATACGAGAAGATAAGTGATTGCTCGTTCTTCGTTTTCATTGTCCTGAATGTTGTTTGTTTTACCCGAAATAGATCTAAGAGGCCGAAACGCGTCGTGGTTTGTCTTGTAATCTGCCTGACCGTATCATCTTGTCGAATCACTAACAATTTTTTTTAAAGCTGTATTGCAGTTTATGTGAAAACTAAACATATTAGGCCATAAATCACACCTCACCCCCACACTTTCCATTTCCCCATTTTCCAATGCACAAAATCAGAACAAACCCTATTCCCCCATATTTCTGGTCACCATTGTGAACCTCCAGTTGAACAGAGCTTAAGCGATTTGCAAGGTTTTGCATCTATGGAGTACAGTCTTGGGGAAAGGCGAGCCGGCTGATCCAAGCTGCTGTGTGTGTTGTGACGCACTGGTTCTGCGCTGTTCCTGTCACTCGTGCAGGGTGTCCGCTGGTGAGTGGGTGTACACTGTGCCTTGGGCTACTGTTGTACCGAGGAAGTGACCACATTGTCAGTACCTCCTGACTACTGTGTCACTGGGGCAATACGCTCTGATCAAGGTTCTCACGCACATTCCACAGAGTACTCTCTCTCTCTCTCTCTCTCTCTCTCTCTCTCTCTCTCTAACACACACATACACACACACACTCATGCGCGTGTGCACACGTGCATACACATGTTTATGATTGCATGGACACACACACACGCTCACGCCACAGAACACACACACACACCCACACACACCACACACACACACACACACACACACACAACACCACACACACACACACACACACACACACGCACGCACGCACGCACGCACACACACACACACACACACACACACCACACACCACACACACACACACACACATCGCAAAGAAGGTTTATGACTGCATGGAAATGTAAAGACAAAAAAGGCTCGGCACACAATGACAGGTATAATAAGATGCAGAAATAATAACTAACTGGCTCGATACAAAATCACAGGTGTAATAAGATACAGATATAGTAATAAACTGGCTCGGTACACAATCACATATGTAATTACATACAGATATAATAATTAACTGCATACGGACTAATACTGATTGTCATCATTATCATTGCTACCATATTGTATCTGTAGGCCTTTAAGGGTTCTCGTGACAACTAAAATACGAATCTGAATCCGAGTCTGAGTCACACACACACACACACCACCCCAGACAGACACGCACACGGGTGTACACCCCCCTCCCAAACAACCGTACCACCACCCTCTATGCTCCCTCTTCCTCGCCCATTCGAAATTCCTCCTCTAACTACCCCCTTCCCTGCCTCGCCTTCTACTTCTCCCCACCCATCACCCTCTTTCCCTGCCCCCTCCCCGTCCCCTCTCCTCCCACACACCTCCCACACAAACACATGCGGAGATTGTGTGGATTGGTCAAAGCCTAGTCAGTTCATCAATGTGAGACCGGGGAGGGGGGGAGGGATATGAAGTGCGGTGGGGTTTCATTAGCGGGCAAATGAACGAGAAATACGTACATGAGTATTTAAGAACCAAAAGATTGATTACTGTTTATACTGAAAACAAACCAATAAAATTAGTGGTAATGTTTTCACACCAGTACATAAATATCACAGCTAATGAGTAATGTGTTCATGTAAACACAGGTGATCAGTGCTGTTTTAACGCGAAAACATCTGACAAGTGTTGTTGTTGTTGTTGTTATTGTTGTTGTTGTTGTTGTTTTGTGGCAAAAAAAAAAAAACTGTGATAAGTGTTGGTTTGGCATGAAAACTGTTAGTTATTGTGGATAAACTGCTGATCACAACAGGAAAATGTTTTTTCATTAGACAAAAAGCTAATTACGAGAGAAAAGTACCTTATTTCAATTTGAGAAATAGGGGAAAAAAGAAAGCAATAATTCGACATGAACAAGCAACTGAATATCTATATTTTCTGTGGGACAAACATCTGAATTATATGGCGTGAGCGTGATTTATGCTTGAAGAATGGCTAAGTACTACTGGAGAAATAGTTATTTTCAACTGGCATGCTGCTAATAAGAATTGTAATCAGTGAATTTAACCTGACACAAACAACTAACATGGCAGGAAGACGGTTGTATTAAGCTGCTTATCATGAAATCATAATTATACACAAAAACACTGTCGTTTTCAGGAGACAAAAGCCAGTGTTCACAAAAACTAATAGCAGTTGTCATTATATGACAATAATTGTGATATCTAGCAATTGTCAATTCGACAATAAAGAGTTTAGCTCATTCACTAGGAATGCATGACAGGAAAACAGCAATTGTACGTGAAACTAAATGCTTTCACGTGTTAATTAGCTATTTCACGCAAAATCAGTTAAATGTTAATGTTTCCTCGATGATTATGGTTAGTTAGTTAGTTAGTGTTTATAGGGTCCAGCGGACTACTAGGAGCCAAATCAGGACCTCAATGATTATTGGTGTTTTGGCGTGAAACATATCGTGCTGAAAATCAACCATGATGTCCTGAAGCTAAGCTTCTCCCGTAAATATTTTTCATCACCCAGTTTCTACCCCCCCCCCCCCCCCCCTCCCTATCCTCCACGAGCTAGCCGATAGTCTGAGTACCCCAGTTGGCTAGCTAATCTGCCTTTGTGGATCGTCTGATGAGATTTACCGTCAACACACCAGACATACATACTACATCCAGTCATGTCTGAAGGATACATCACAGAGATGTATCGATCGGGGAGGGAGGCGAGGGGAGTTGGGGGAGGGGAGTGAGGAGGGAAGATAACGGGGACGGGAGTTAGGGGGTTGGGGGTGGGGGTGGGGGGACTAAATTTGAGAGGAATAATCTAACTATCCCGACGAGTGATTGACAAGAGCCATGACAGTCCGACAGTCCTATGGACCGCACTTGGACAGCCGAAAATAAGGGAGTTCACTGTTAGTAGACATCGTCGAAATCAGGCGCGCCCCCCCCCCCCCCCCCCCCCCCCCCCCCCCCCACCCCCCTCTTCTCCCATGGAGCGATGTTGTTGTGTGACAGTTTTGCTTCCAGTTTTTTCAGCTTGTCATTGCGTGCGGACTAGTCCATTTAGCCTATGCAACAGCACATCTGCTAAGTTTTCAGACCACACTGCGCACGATTCTAAGTTGAGGGGGGTTAGGTCAGAGTTCGAAGTTACAGCAAAGGTCAGGTAGTAAGAACAAAGTTTGAACAGATGAAAATCACCTGGATTCTATTAAAAAAAGAAAAAAACCTTCATTCTTTCCATTTCTGACACAGAATCCATGCTATGTGTAACGTGTCATCCCTGCTAACAGCCAAACTGGCCTTCTCCTCCGAAAGTTGGTGATGGGGTTTTTACGTGTGTGTGCAAAATGTTCGACGTGCTTTCACTCAAGGAACCTCGGTTTTTTGTCTTATTCGAAGGACTGTTTGGAAAATGGAGTTAGACCCAATGTTAACTCCGAGGGATAAAATCCCCCTGAACCGAAACGGCGCGGTGGAGATTCGAACCCGCAACCCCAGGATCATCACGATTAAGAGTACGGCGCTGTACCACTGAGTTACTCCGTGTGAGGAACTGGGAAAGCTGCTGTCGGTCTTGCTTTTTTTTTTTTTTTTTTCTTGCAGCCTCCACTCACACTCCTGTTTGTCAATGACGGTGACTCGGACCATTTGGCAGAGATTGGAAGTTATTTCTTAGATTTGGTCCATCGGTTCTTTCATGGTCTTGCCATTGTCGGAGTGAACGGTGTTTGTCTTGGAAGCGTGTTTGGCAGCCATGTTAAAAGCATCCCATGAATCGGTAGGCTTTCATGTTTGTGTAGGTATCCCACCCATCTTATCTCATGCGTTGTTTGCCCAGTGTTTGTTCTCTGTAGTTTAATTGATGTTGAAGGTGGATGTTTTTTTTTTTCCTGTTCCTCCGTGGTACACAGAGAACAAACACTGGGCAAAAGACGCAGCAGAGGGCTTCTTCAAGCTGGAATACAAAGGAGACAGCATCGTGTGGCCCGCTGATCAAAAACGTACTACTGTTTCGGGCAAACATATATACTCAGTTGCAAATGTCTCAGTAAACGTCAGAATACTCTGGTCAAAGATAACTGTGTGCAGGTGTTGTACACCCAGACCAGGCAGGGAGGGATACACAACAGATAACTCTCTGCAGGTGTTGTACACCCAGACCAGGCAGGGAGGGATACACACAACAGATAACTCTCTGCAGGTGTTGTACACCCAGACCAGACAGGGAGGGATCAACAACAGATAACTCTCTGAAGGTGTTGTACACCCAGACCAGGCAGGGAGGGATCAACAACAGATAACTCTGCAGGTGTTGTACACCCAGACCAGGCAGGGAGGGATCAACAACAGATAACTCTCTGCAGGTGTTGTACACCCAGACCAGGCAGGGAGGGATCAACAACAGATAACTCTCTGCAGGTGTTGTACACCCAGACCAGGCAGGGAGGGATCAACAAAAGCTTCCGAGCAGATGGAGAAGAACGGTCTGCACCATTAACAATATGATAAAGACCCTTTCTCTCCCAAGAGACAAGTTCAGCATGATGAAGTCAGCACCACTCCTTGTTCAATGAGACCCACTGTCATTTTTTTTTTTTTTACCTCCCCCCCCCCCCCCCCCCCCCCCCCCCCCCTCCAAAAAGCTGAACTGGACTTGGCTTCTGTTGTTTACAAGGAAGTGCATTTTTGACAAATTCAGACGATTCTAATTGTACATTCATTAACCTACAAAGGCTCCGAAAACAGGTGAAGACACCAGTTAAGACGTCACCTTCTGAACCATTTGTTCGCAATCGCATCAGGCAGATACATCCCCAAAATTGACATGTTTCACAGCTCTTTTTTTTTTTTAATTCACCGATACAGTGTCTAGAAAATCCCCCCCTCTCTCTCTCTCTCTCTCTCTCTCTGTCTCTCTCTCTCTCTCTCTCTCTCTCAGGGGAAGCAACTCGCTGACTATCAGGTAAAATATACCTCGTGGTGTTGTTTCCCTTCGATCGCTCTTCCTCGCACCTCACCTTCTCCCCCTCCCCCCACCTCTCCAGAATTGTATTCATAGGAACCAAAGCTCCGTTTGAAGATGTGTGAATGCAAGAGAGACTGGAACATATAATAGCTCTACCAAACATGTCCGACACAACCTACTTTTACATTACATAACTGATCAACCATTCTTACAATTACACCAAGAATAAAATAATCAATAATCAGTATAAACATGTTTCTTTTCGATAGGAAGCTTTGTGTAATAATATCGCCATTTTCTTTGTTTCTTATAATTCGTTCATGTTTAGCTGCCATGAGGAATGTCAGTTTAACACTTGGAACAACTACGTACAAAGTGAACACTTCGTTTGCTGTTGGAATCTTGTTGGTCTTTTGACGACCTTTCCAGAACGTGTTGTACATTGGTTGCGTTCTGGAATTTCATCTTGTCTTTGTCGAGTGTTGCTTTGAATGTCTCCAGTCTGCTTCTGATCATCACACTGCATTGGCGAGTTTTCTTCTGTTCGTTGTTGGAGTGCATTGTGGTGTCTGACTTTGTCCAGGTTCACTTGTATTCTGTGGTTCGTGATGATGTTGCTGTTGCTGTCTGTGTTCACTTGTTTGTTGTGGTTCAATGTATTGTTTAGGTTGCTGTCTGCGCATATCAGCGTCGTCTCGTGGTGTGGTGATGTTTTTGCAGTGTGTTTGTGCTCTATCTTATTCGGAATCCCGCCTGTTTCTTCGTAAAAGTTGGCCCGCACTTGTCATTACTCTGAAGGAATTGGGTTCTTCACAGACTTGGACCACTGTGGCTGGTTTCCATCGTTGAGTGTACTGATCTGTGATCCACAGTGCTTGTCCTTGGTGGATGGGGGGTTGTTTGTTGCCCGCGTGGTGATGGTAGTTTTCAGTCATCTTTTCATTTTGTTTGGCCAGTTGGACTCTTTGCTCCTGTGGTGCTGGTTCGGTCCTTGAAGGCAACAGAGCGGTGATCGTCCTGTTCATTAACATCTCAGCAGGTGATAAACGGTGGTGATTAACTGGAGTTGCACGCAAGTTGAGGAGTGCCAGGTGGATATCTTGACCAGTTCTCTGGCATTTCTTGATAGTGTTTTACACGGTTTGTATTTGTCTTCCATGAAGCCATTTGACTGTAGATATCTTGGCGATGAAGTAGTGTGCTGTATTCCCCGTGTCTGATGAAGTCCTGGTAAGCCTTTCCTGTAAACTGGGGACCATAATCACCGATGATTGTGTCGGGTTTTCCCAAAACGGCAAGAGTTTTCTTTGTTTCTTTTGTCATAACCTTGCTACTTTCTATTGCAGCGGAATTATAATCGGAAACTTTGAGACGTAGTCTGCGATGATGAAGTATGCTGTACTGTCCACTTCAAACAGGTCAGTTCCGATCTTCTTCTACGGTGTGGAGGGGATTTCATGCACTGTCAAGTGCTCTTTGTGGTTCGCTGGTCGTGTTTCTTGGCAGATGTGTGGCGTCTTTGAATCATGGTTTCTATGTCCTTGTTGATGTTGGGGGCCAGCACACTGAGTCTCTTGCTTTCAAATTGTGTTTTCTCAAGCCCTTGGTGTGCCCCATGGAATTGTTCAAGGATGTCTTTCTGAAGTGTTGGTGGGATGAGAACTTGTGTTCCTTCGAACATGATCCCATTCTCCATTGCCAGAAGCGCCAGAAGCTGAGAAAGTTCTGATTTCCGCTGTTAACTCCTTGATGCTTGTGTAGCCCATCCCTGGATGATGATGTCTTTCAGGGTGCAGAGGACAGAGTGTCCGTCAGTTTCTTCTAGCAGTTGATGCTTTTCTCTTGAGAAGTTGATGAGTGCAGTTTCATCTGTTTCGACTTCTTCTGGCATCAGCTCTATGCCGTCCACTCCCAAGTCCAGCGGGATGCCGCCTGTGTCACGTGGGTCTGGGAGTCAGGACAGGGTGAGTGAAAGAGTCGTCATGCTTCCAGGGCGGTACTTATCTTGAAGTTGTAGCCCTGAATTCTGTACAGCGTTCTTTGCAGACGTGGCGGGGCTCTGTGAAGAGACTTCTCGGTGATCATTACCAGAGGTTTGTGATCGGTGATCACGGTGAACGGTCTTCCGTACAGATAGGTTTAAAACCGTGTGATGCAGAATGCCTTCTTCCTTGCGCTGAACTCTGAAGCGATCTGAAGCGATCAAAGCTAAGTAAATTTTCGTCATTTTATTCGTTTTTGTCTCACCTGAAGACCTAAGAGGTCGAAACGCGTTGTGTTTTGTCTTGTGACTCGTTTGTCCACGTTTTTCTGGGCGGTTCGCTAACATTTATTTAAGATTTGTTTAGATTTCCGCCTGCAGTCGTCTCACTTTGCAACTAGAGTTGTCTTGAATCAGCTCCAATCCCATTTGTCAGATAATGGTCTCCTGGAAATGTGTGTCAGTCCGCTTATAGGAAAAACCATAGCACAAAAAACTGCAGTTCTGAGTGTCTTATACTGCCTGCTTTGCAAGTCAGACGATAAACTGGTCTTCCTTCTAGCATTGCTCGACCTCAGTGCTGCTTTTGATAGCCTTGACCACTCTATCCTACTCAAGAGACTCAAGGTTACTTTTGGATTTGACGATATGGTTCTCAAATAGTTCACATCATACCTTTCTGACAGGACACAGACGGTAATCCTTAATGGTGCTGAATCATCCCCTTCTCTCCTCCTCTGTATGGTGTTCCCCAGGGCTCTGTCCTTGGACCAGTTCTTTTTACCCTTTATTCTCAGCCCTTATCTGACGTTATTTCTGCCCATGGCTGTGACTTCCACAAATTCGCAGATGACACTGAACTCTCTAAGAGCGCAACTGCCAGCGATTTTCAAGGTGCTTAATCAGATATTACCACATGTTTTAGGGATGTAAAAGTCTGGATGACCAGCAACAAACTCAAGCTGAATAGTGACAAAACCGAGATCATGGCTGTTGGTACCTCCTCTCGTGTCAAGATGGTTAAAGCTGAGTCGGCAGAAAAACTGATGGTGTTGTTTAACCTTTCAAAGAGTCAGTGAAATATTTAGGGTCAGCATTGATCAAACCCTCTCTATGCAGAACCAAATATCTAATTTTTGTCGTGCATGCTTCCTGGAATTGCGACGTATTGTTTCAATCCGGTCTTACCTCTCCACACAGACAACAATCAAACTCATCACCGCCATGGTAATGTCCAGACTAGACTACCGTAACTCTGTGTTAGCAGGATTTCCTTCAGAACAGCTTGCACGATTACAAAGGGTGCAAAACAGCGCAGCTCGGCTTGTTCTCAAAAAGCGTAAAAATGAGCATATTACACCTTTGTTGTGTGAACTCCACTGGCTTCCCTTCAAATATCGATGGCAGTTCAAAATCGCAGTTTCTGCCTATCGTTACTTTGATGGGACACTCCCACAGTATCTTTCTGCTTTCTGTTCACCTATTAAACTACTCGGTCTCTTCGCTCATCTTCTCAAAAACTTCTGAAAATTTCTAGGCGCTCGTTAAAGACAGTCGGTGAGAGAGCATTTAGCTTTAGCGCGCCCACGCTTTGGAATTTTCTTCCTGACAGCTTACGTGACCTGCCCACATTGTCTAAATTCAAGTCAGAGTTTAAAAACATACTTCTTTAGAAAAGCCTTCTTCAACCATAATGTCTAAATGCTGTGTCTATTATTCTGACATGACTTTTTATGTACTGCATGCAAAACTGTATTGTTTAAGCTTGAAACGATGAACTTGATAAATGCACCTGTGTTGATAGATGTGTGTGTGTGTGTGTGTGTGTGTGTGTGTGTGTGTGTGTGTGTGTGTGTGTGTGTGTGTGTGTGTGTGTGTGTGTGTGTGTGTGTGTGTGTGTGTGCGCGCGCGTGTGTGTGTGTGTGTGTGTGTGTGTGTGTGTGTGTGTGTGTGTGTGTGTGTGTGTGTGTGTGAAACACGTCAGTGCGTGTTTTGAGTGTGTGTTGAGCGCAATGAGTTGATCCCAAGAATTGCGCCATATAAAATCCATACATTATTATTATTATTATTATTATTATTATTATTTCTCAATCTACGTTGGGGTAGTCGCTTTGAGCATGATTCAGTGTCTTGGAGACAAATGCTATGGGGCGGTTGTCTTGGAGTAGGGCTGCGCCTGCACCTCTTTGACTTGCATCGACCTCCAGGGTGGCTGGATTGTTTGGATCATAGAATGCCAGGCAGGCTTCAGCTGATAGGCTTGCCTTCATCTCCTCAAAACAGTGGATGTGGTCCTCCAGAATGATGAATGGTGTGTCCTTCTTGAGGAGGTCCCTCAATGGCTGTGACTTGTCACTGAGGTTTGGCAGAGAGGAAGCCATGTAGGTCACCATGCCTAGGAATTGTGTATCTTCCTTGTTCTGTGGTACCGGCATTTCTTTTGTGGCTTGCACCTTTGTCGGGTCTGGTTTGACACATTCAGCTGAGTAGAAGTTGCCAAAGAATGAAATCTGTGACTTTCGGATGTCACATATTTTCAGAGTTGAAAATCAGTCCGTTCGCTTCTGCGAATTCTAGCAATGCCTTCAGGTTACCGCCGTGTTCTGCATTTTTGATATGTACGCAGACGTCGTCATGGATTCCAATGACTCCGGGTAGTCCTTCTAGGATTTCATCCATTCTGGCTTTGAAGATGTCGTGGGATACGTTGAGTCCGAAGGGTCGTCTTCTCCAACAGTATCTTCTAAATGGTGGTCGGAATGTCGTAAGGGGCTGACTCTCCTGATCTAGATGGGCAGATCAGTAGCCAGCTTTGGCATCGAGTTTGCTGAAGACGTAGGGCCCTGCAAATCCAGAATTCAGGTCCTCCATAGTTGGAATTCTGTGTGGGCATCTCTTGAGGGATTCATTCAGTTTCTTTGGGTCAATCCAAAGTCTGAGAGAACCATCTTTGTTAGTGGAGGATGCAAGGCTGGAGCGGTAGTCTGTAAGCTAAAACAGCTGTAAGCGAGCTCTGCAGAACGAAAGAATGATCTTTATCACTTTCTTTACCAGACATAACCAGCTGTAATCGAGCTCTGCAGAATGAAAGAACGGTCTTTATCACTTTCTTTACCAGACATAACCAGCTGTAATCGAGCTCTGCAGAATGAAAGAATGATCTTTATCACTTTCTTTACCAGACATAACCAGCTGTAATCGAGCTCTGCAGAATGAAAGAGCGATCTTTATCACTTTCTTTACCAGACATATCTAGCTGATCTTTATCACTTTATCACTATGTTTACCAAACATAACCAGCTGTAAACGAGCTCTGCAGAACAAATGAATGATCTTGATCACTATCTTTACCAGACATAACCAGCTGTAAGCGAGCTCTGCGAATGAAAAAAAATGATCTTTATTACTCACTATCTTTACCAGACATAACCAGCTGTAAGCGAGCTCTGCGAATGAAAAAATGATCTTTATTACTCACTATCTTTACCAGACATAAAGAACTGTAAGCGAGCTCTGCGAATGAAAAAATGATCTTTATTACTCACTATCTTTACCAGACATAACGAACTGTAAGCGAGCTCTGCGAATGAAAAAATGATCTTTATTACTCACTATCTTTACCAGACATAACGAACTGTAAGCGAGCTCTGCGAATGAAAGAATGATCTTTATTACTCACTATCTTTACCAGACATAACGAACTGTAAGCGAGCTCTGCGAATGAAAGAATGATCTTTATTACTCACTATCTTTACCAGACATAACGAACTGTAAGCGAGCTCTGCGAATGAAAGAATGATCTTTATTACTCACTATCTTTACCAGACATAACGAACTGTAAGCGAGCTCTGCGAATGAAAAAATGATCTTTATTACTCACTATCTTTACCACACATAACGAACTGTAAGCGAGCTCTGCGAATGAAAAAATGATCTTTATTACTCACTATCTTTACCAGACATAAAGAACTGTAAGCGAGCTCTGCGAATGAAGAAATGATCTTTATTACTCACTATCTTTACCAGACATAACGAACTGTAAGCGAGCTCTGCGAATGAAAAAAATGATCTTTATTACTCACTATCTTTACCAGACATAACGAACTGTAAGCGAGCTCTGCGAATGAAAAAATGATCTTTATTACTCACTATCTTTACCACACATAACAGCTGTAAGCGAGCTCTGCGAATGAAAGAATGATCTTTATTACTCACTATATCTTTACCAGACATAACGAACTGTAAGCGAGCTCTGCGAATGAAAAAAATGATCTTTATTACTCACTATCTTTACCAGACATAACGAACTGTAAGCGAGCTCTGCGAATGAAAAAATGATCTTTATTACTCACTATCTTTACCAGACATAACGAACTGTAAGCGAGCTCTGCGAATGAAAAAATGATCTTTATTACTCACTATCTTTACCAGACATAACCAGCTGTAAGCGAGCTCTGCGAATGAAAAAATGATCTTTATTACTCACTATCTTTACCAGACATAACGAACTGTAAGCGAGCTCTGCGAATGAAAAAATGATCTTTATTACTCACTATCTTTACCAGACATAACCAGCTGTAAGCGAGCTCTGCGAATGAAAAAATGATCTTTATTACTCACTATCTTTACCAGACATATACGAACTGTAAGCGAGCTCTGCGAATGAAAAAATGATCTTTATTACTCACTATCTTTACCAGACATAACCAGCTGTAAGCGAGCTCTGCGAATGAAAAAATGATCTTTATTACTCACTATCTTTACCAGACATAACGAACTGTAAGCGAGCTCTGCGAATGAAAAAATGATCTTTATTACTCACTATCTTTACCAGACATAAACCAGCTGTAAGCGAGCTCTGCAGAATGAAAGAATGATCTTTATCACTGTCTTTACCAGACATAACGAACTGTAAGCGAGCTCTGTGAATGAAAGAATGATCTTTATCACTATCTTTACCAGACATAACCAACTGTAAGCGAGCTCTGTGAATGAAAGAATGATCTTTATCACTGTCTTTACCAGACATAACCAGCTGTAAGCGAGCTCTGCAGAATGAAAGAATGATCTTTTATCACTGTCTTTACCAGACATAACCAGCTGTAAGCGAGCTCTGCAGAATAAAAGGATGATCTTTTATCACTCACTATCTTTACCAGACATAACCAGCTGTAAGCGAGCTCTGCAGAATACAAGGATGATCTTTATCACTCACTATCTTTACCAGACATAACGAACTGCAAGCGAGCTGTGCAAAATGAAAGAATGAACCATGAAGCATGACACTTTGAATACCTGATTTGGAGGGGAAAAATCTAAAATCTTAAAATTTGTTAAGAGGGCGAATAATAAGTAAAGGAGAAATGTATTCAATCAAATCATTTGAGCAAATTTTGCAAAAGTAAATACTGAGAGGGTCAAATGTTTACTTGTTGACATAGTCGGAAGAAATAGTAAACTAGTTACCTCTAATCCTTGTGGGAACAGATTCCGATCAAATAGTCTTTATACTATTCTGAAATCAGAACTGCTGTATATTGAACATTCAGAGAAGTGTCTTACACAGTTTTCCTCGTCCGTTTCTGCCTCTAGTGAAATCATTTCTAGCTTTCCGAGAATGCCTGGCTAATGTCGTCAATTGTCTTCTTCTTCTTTTTTTTTTTCTCGTCTGAGTTCAGTGATCAGATAGGAACCTTGAGTTTTCTTTCGATGAGGGAAAATGCCTTGAGTTTTCTTTCGATGAGGGAAAGTGCGTAACAGTTATGACCTTCTGTATATCTGGAACTTTGAGATATCCTGACATGTTCACAATTGATTTTGAATTTAATGCAGCTAATTCATTTTTTCTCAAAAAGAGAAACCCGATCGTTGTTGGAAATAAGGAGTAAGAAGGGTGGGCAAGACTGACCCCTTGGCGATAATGTCAAATGCTTTGGCAAAGTCAGTAAAAAGAACTCCGCTTAGTTTAAAGCCATCGATAGTCGCCAGCTGGTGATGACAAGATTTGTGTGTCGTGTGTCACGAGTGGTTGTTCAGCAGAGTGTGTGCTGGCTGGTACGCCTGTGGTTGGATGTGATGTGATGTGGTGTGTGTGTGATGTGGTGTGCGTGCGCGCGCGCGCGCGCGCGCGCACGCGCGCGCGGGCGTGTGTGTGTGTATGTGTGTGTGTGTGTGTGTGTGTGTGTGTGTGTGTGTGTGTGTCTTGTTTCTGTGTGTCTGTGTGTTGTGTCTGTGTGTGTCTGTGTGTGACAATATATGTGTGTCTGTGTGTGACAGTGTATGTGTGTGTGTGTGTGTGTGTGTGTGTGTGTGTGTGTGTGTGTGTGTGTGTGTGTGTTGGAACGAAATTCTCATTACTCATGACCAACCAATTATGCTTTCTTTTGCTTGCTTATCTATTTATTTATTTATTTTCTTTTGCACAGGGCATCCCTGTTCATTCTCTCTCTCTCTCTCTCTCTCTCTCTCTCTCTCTCTCTCTCTCTCTCTCTTTCTCAAAAAAAAAAAAAAGCTAGCACCTAGACAAACGGAAAACATGACGGGGTGAGAGATGTAAAATGCTTATCCTCTTAATCATTCAGCAAGGACATTGCATCGTATGGGAAGCAGACCATGAACCAATATATTCGTTGAACGGCATCAGTGAGTCTTGTTCCAAGCCTCCTGCCAGTCTTGGATTCGTTGGATCATCAACTGTTCAAACCACGGATCCCATCTGGCAGAAGATTCCCTCATCAACAACCGACAGTCGTCCGGCGTCACGCGAAACCTCCCGCTGAACTCGGTGCTTTCCACTCTCAGCTCTCGGTTGCCAGGGCGCTGGGTGATATCCTGGCAGAAAGAGTTCACCTTGTTTCTCATGGTCTGGAACACCCTCACCTCTTCTGCAAACGACGACTCGCCCTCCGCTCGAACCTTCTCATAAAACAGGGAACAGAAATGGCGGTAAAGTGCGTACTCTTCTTTGCGATGCTTCTTGAATTCGTTTTTTTCTGCTTCTCTGTAAACTTAAGAGCGGGTCGAGTTGTGCCCACGTTGAACTTAACATACAGCAAGTCTGGGAGGGTCCAGGACAAGGTTCTCCTGAGGAGACGATGGACTCGTCAAAGACATCCGTGAGAAGCACCAGGTGGAAGACCTGAGACAGGTAGCGGATGGACCTCTGAAGATATTGTGGCTCCTTCAGGTTCTTGAATTCCAGACCAAAATCGAAGAACATTCTGCTGTGAGTTAAGGAACCGGCAGGAAGATCCCAACGTTTCATGTCGGCCAGATAGGTCAGCACGGGATTCGGTCCTGCAAAAGCAACATTAGAGTCTGTTGGGTTCCAGTGTAAGGATCTTAACTTCCCATATCTGTAGTGAAAAGAATTCAAAACTTGCTGCCTGAATCAATCTTTCTTATTTGCATTGTCTCATTCTATACTTGCTGTGGGGGGAGGGTGGGGGTGGGGGTGGGGACGCATCAGCGAAATGACACCTTTTTTCACTAGTGGTTGTAAATATTAAGTTTTGGGCATATCAGACGCTGTTACTGTTCTTCACACGAACGCAGGTGCACGCGCGCGCTCACACACACACACACAACAACAACAACAACACACACACACACACACACACACTGACGCCCGCGCGTGCACACACACACACACACACACACACACACACACACACACACACACACACCCACGCACGCACGCACGCACGCACACAGACGTACACACACACAGACGTACATACACACACACACACACACACACACACACACACACACACAAGTATCTTTTAAAAGGTGAGAAGACCGCATGATGTATACCTTGTGATACACCACTCACTATGAACTATGTGCCCACAGAGTGTTGAAATTTGCATGACATTCGAAATAAACAATTGACTGCAGACTCCATGAAGACCAAGTGTACGGCTGTTCCACCGGATGCCATATTTTCAGTCCAAGAAAATCTGGAGTTTATATGATTTCTTTTATTGGGAACAGATCCACTTTAAAGGAAGTTGCATACATCAAATATGGAACTGTTACAAACACGCCTGGAGCTGATTTTAACGATGTAAACAGTCCTGATGTAGTTTCCATTTTGCACTGAAAGTGTGACAACTGCTTCTATGCAAAATTAGTTTTGAGCATGTGTTTAGTTGAATCTGAGTCTAGTGGGTTAAACGAGTTCACAAAAGAAACACCGAAATCACGAAAACATGGTCGCGGTTTGCGAGCGCATAGCTGAGGCAGCAGAGTTGGGCTGACTGCAAACCGCATTGCACGTGCAAGTCGTGCCTTCACTGAACACATGGGAAACAGTTTTGCTGACCAGTAGGTATAAAAAAAGCCGCTTTTGGGGGTATTTTTAACCATGTCACCAAAACGGAGATTAAATGACACTGACCGGGGAAGAGCTGTCGCTTGGCTTCAAGAAGGTGTAGGCGTCAGAGAAGTTGGTCGTCGCCTTCAAGTTCATCATGCTGTCATCCAAAGACTTCATGACCGCTTCAACGCCACTGGTAGTACTGCTGAATAAAGACTGTCTGGCCAGCCTTGGACCACCACCAGACAGCAGGACAGACAGCTGGTTCTGACGGCGCTGAGACAAAGAACTGCCACTGCAAACAACCTCAGGCAACAACTGCGTGCTGCAGCGAACGTCAACATTTCCGATCAAAACTGTTCGGAACCACCTGAGAGAAGTTAACCTCCGAGCAAGACAGCCAGCTGTTCGACCTGTGCTGATGGTGGCTCACCATAGGGTGTGACTGACCTGGTGCCACGCTCATGTGGCCTGGACGAGGCAGCTCTGGGCCCGGGTGATGTTTTCTGATGAGTCGCGTTTTGCTTGGCTCTTCCACGATGGTCGCATATATGTCTGGAGGCGGACGGGGGAATGCTACCAAGAAGCCAACGTAATCGAACGGGACTGGTATGGTGATGGGTCTATCATGGTGTGGGGTGGCATAGGAAGGAACTTCAGAACCCCCCTGTACCGAGTTCAAGGCACCCAACTGGTGTGGGGTACAGGGACAACATTCTACAGCAGCCTCTGGTCCTGCCTGCCCTGCAAGCCTTGCCCCTGACGACAATATCCTCCAGGACGACAACCCCGTACCCACAGGGGGTGGTCAACGTCTTCTTGGAGGAGCAGCAGATCAACCCGCCTCGACTGGCCAGCGTCCTCGCCCGACCTTAACCCTATCGAGCACGCCTGGGACGTCCTGGGGCGCCTGCTTCACGAGAACCACCCTCCAGCAGTGAACCTGGGCCAGCTCTTCGACTTCTTGCAGCAGGAGTGGAACAACATCCCCAGCTGACTCTCAGGAGGCTTGTGCACTCTATGAGACAGAGATGTCTAGCTTGTATCCGCGCTAATGGCGCGTCGTACTGAGTATTGACATTGATTGTGATTTGATTTGACTGTTCTGATTTCTGAAATGAAGGTGTTCATCAATTAAGCCCATGAAGTTGTTTTTGAACAGCTGTTATTCGTTTATTTCTGATGTCATTGTATCGTTCCATAAATGAATTTTCAATTAAATTTTTTGAAGAAGTTATTTTGTTTTTGCACACACATACATACATACATCCATACGTACTTGCATACATACATACATATACATAGATGCGCGCACACATATACACACGCGTGTGCGCGCGCGCGCTGCACGTATGCAGACACACATCTACCCCTCACACTTTGCTTTAAGGCCATTCTTAATTGAAAGAATCTTTGGATCTCGAACCTATTTTGTCCAGTTTGAGATCTTGACGATCTTGTCTTAACTGTCCGATCTTTTGGTTTGTGACACAACATCGCTGAGATTCACGAATATCTCCCAACTTGGGTTCGTGGTGATGAAGAAAGGAATCGCTGAGCATGTTCAGCGAGTGGTTTGGGTTTGCCCAAAGGGAAGTAACCATATGAAAGCTCTCCTACAATGGAAATCAGTTTATGTCACTTTCCAGTGACTGAATCAGTCATTGGTTGGTTGACCTGAATTTCCATTCTCGATTCATTGGTGAACATTTTCATTTGGTATGAGAGCAAAATAATCACGTACACAATGCTGTGGAAAAAATTAAGCTAGCTAAATTTTGGACCAAGAGATCGAAAACGTCCCTAAAACCGACGTCACATCCAATTGAGAACAGTTCAAACTCAGCAGGGCTAATAATGTATCTTAATCAAGCGCTGGCGAATGCGTTGTGTCCCTCGACTCGACAGAAGATAATTCAAACTTCCATCAAGAGCCAGTTCTTAGTCCGTCGTCACTCTGAGGACTGTATCGTGGATGGCTGGCTTTAGTTGAGAGAGGATCTCTTGTAAGTAGTCGCTTCCTGGTCTAGATTCACGAGCTCATGTTTCGTTCAATTAAGGTCGGCCTTCAGGTCACAAACAAAGCCTCGCTGATTTCAGGAACTGCCTCAATAGAGGAAGAGAAGGGGAGGGACAGGGAGGGAGAGGCAAGCACCTGATGCATAGCATCCCTCAGTTCAAAAACTGTATCCCACAGGGACAGACAAGTGCACAATGGCACTTAGTTCCGTGTAAATCAATCGATTATCCAGATGTGTTCTCACTTCTTTTTGCGAAGCTTCATAAATATGCTTTAGTGAATGTTGAATGATGAATCAGATATGCGCACGCATCTTTCCTCCAGGTCCTACTAAACACACAAGCATAAATAAACAACAACAAAACTCACCAGGTATTCTTTTTAAAGCTTCATTTCTCAAGCGATCCCTGTCGTAATAGAAGGCAGACACGAATCGATCCAGAGGCTCACGTACAACACTGACGAACACGGTGTCGTTGGGCAGAAAGTGCCTCACGCACTTCTCATCAAAGCGAACGTGCTCTGTGATCATGTCATAGTGGTCGACGCCCTGGGGTAAGGGCCGGATATCTGGAATCCACCCAAACTTTGTTGAAGGGATCAGACCTTGTAATACTTTTCGGACTGCCACAGAGAGATTGTGCACCAGGGCGTAACGATTGAAGATGCCCTTGAGCGTTTGAGATCCTGTCTTGTGAGTCTGAAATAGACGTCAGTCAGTAAATGTATTACCATCAGAGGCACAGGTGTGACTCTTGTTATCACTATCCTGTCACACGGTATGCAACATCAACAACACGTGAGAAATGTGTCTCGGTGTCTTTCATTGTCATGTTTAACCTTAAGGTCAATGTCATTGTCTTTTACTTCACCTGCATCCAAAGGATGTTAGGATACGTTCAAAGATCTTCAGCTGGGTTGTAAGTCTCACCGTCCTCATGAGAAATTTCATGTTCGTGGACGAATACGCCATCGCAGCTTGGAATGAGCCAGACGTGCCTGAGCTGTCTGTCTGTCCAAGCTTTGGGGACTAATCTACACCTGAGGAAACCAGAGGTATTGCTACAGCTTCCTTCAGGCCCGCGGTCTCCAAAGCCTGGTATTTGAATTAAGGGAACGAAGTTGAACAGCGAGGTACGAAAGTATGAAAGAAGTAAATCTATCTCTAACCAGACATAGAATTCAATCCGATCTTCTTCCCTATTTAATGAACTTCACAGCAGATTTATAATGCACCTGGAACCCAGGAAATAAATCAGGGTCACACGTATCTTTAAAAGTCTCAAGGAGACATATAAAATCAAAAGATGTATGAAAAAACATCATGAAACATAAACTTAGATTGGAAACCATTGATATTCCACGATAAAAAAAAAGAGATCCTGGATTATCAAGACCACAAGATTCTGGAAACTTATCTGTTCAGTCAGCAGAGAGGTGTGTGTTTATTATGACGCCTTTCTGTGTGACAACATAAACCCTGCTTTTTGCAATAAGTGGAATGAAACACTTCAACAGCAGTTGGAATGGAATATCATTTTTAAAAGGTACAAAAAAAAAGAAATAAAACTTAGATGGTTTCAGATAAGAATTCTACACTGTGTATTGGATACAAATACTGTGTTGTCAAAAATGAGAAATGAACTGAAAGATCATTGTACATTTCGTAATAGAGAAAAGGAAAATATTGAGCATCTATTTTGGTGTGAATACGCGGCACATTTTGACAACAACTTCAAGCAATAATAAAAGAGAAATGTCAGCATGGGCTTCTTCAAATTTGTTGTATTTGTATTATTTGGGCATTCAAATAATTTCAGAGGTGATGAAACCTTTGACTTCATATTACTTCGAGCAAAATATTTTATCTATAAATGCAAATGTGAGAAAAAAAAAACTTCCAGTTGTAGTAAGCTTTCTACATTATTATGAGGCAAGATATAATTTTTAACAGCAAGTTGCGAAAAGCGTAAAGTCTAACCAAAATCTGCATGAAAAATGGCAATTATACCAATCTTTGATAGAAGTTTACTTTTGGACTTGATGTACATTATACCAATCTTTGATAGAAGTTTAACTTTTGGACTTGATGTACATGTTGAGGGACTAGTCTGTCTCAGAGTCACTTGATATACATGTACGTTTGGATCCCCTGGTGGCTTTGTTGGTGTCCTATCCCATCTCTCTCTCTCTCTCTCTCTCTCTCTCTCTCTCTCTCTCTCTCTCACTCTCTGATGTTTCTGTTTTGTTTTGTTTTTGTTTTGGTTGTCTATTTGTATTTAATCAATTTTTTGACAAATCTTGCCTCACAAATATGTTAACACATGGTACGGAAACTGTTTATGGTACCTGGTTAAATTGTTAACATTTACCTGTTCAAATATAACTGGTGTGAATCGTATACTGATGTGAAGTGAGATGCTATAAATCTGTGTAAAATGTTCCGTTTTTTGCTAGGAGAAAAAAAAAGAGCACGAGATTTTCTATTAGCAACAGAAGGCAAAATTGGATTTACAGTAGTGGAGACATCGTCTTTCATATTATAGCAAGACAGATTTTCTTATCCCTCCTCTCCACATGTTATTGGGGCGTGAGAATGTTGACACAAAGACAGAGGACTACTGTCAATTTCACATCCAACCGGAGCGATAGGTTCTAAATTCGCACATGCGAAATGTGTGGTCACCAACGAGTTGTGTGAATCAAACTGGGAAGAACCCGGTGTTGCTGTTTTATTTGTTTCCGTCACAATTTCTGTCCCAACAAGTTTGATTCAGTCAGTTTCCTATTCTATTTCTCTCAGTGAATCGTGCGTCTGAAGACCACACATTCTACCATTAATAAATAGATGATGGCACACCCACACTTTTTACCATTAATAAATAGATGATGGTACACCACACTTTCTATCGTCAATAAATAGGTGATGGTACACCACACTTTTTTACCATTTATAAATAGATGATGGTACACCACACTTTCTACCATTAATAAATAGATGATGGTACACCACACTTTCTACCATTAATAAATAGATGATGGTACACCACACTTTTTACCATTAATAATAGATGATGGTACACCACACTTTCTATCGTCAATAAATAGATGATGGTATGCCACACGTTTTACTCGTACACCACATTTTTTACCATAAATAAATAGATGATCGTACTCCACACTTCTGACCATTAATCAATAGATGATCGTACATCATACTTTTGACCATTAATCAATAGATGATCGTACACCATACTTTTGACCATTAATCAATAGATGATCGTACATCACACTTTTGACCATTAATCAATAGATGATCGTCGTACATCATAATTTTGACCATTAATCAATAGATGATCGTACACCATACTTTTGACCATTAATCAATAGATGATCGTACATCATACTTTTTGACCATTAGTTAATAGATGATCGTACACCACACCTTTTACCATTATTCAACAGATGATCGTACACCACACCTTTTACCATTATTCAAAAGATGATCTTACACCACACGAACGTGTTTGCCCTCAGACCTAGCTTTTTACAGGGAGGGCCCAGCTTGCGCCTGATGTCATGCATACCTCGAGAGAAATCCTTCCCAACAAACACGTTTGTTCTCTTCAGCATTTGTTTTGCTTTCACATTTTCTTTTTTATTTTATTTTATTTATTTATTTATTTTGCTTATAAAAAGAACACCGGGCGATAATTGGGGAATCAGACTTTGAGTTCAGTCGACGCACAAAATTCAACAGTATCAGTTAAATCGAACTTGTCTGTATTCAGATCCCTGACCAAATCCTCACACTTCTGTCTAGTTTCCCCCTCCCTTTTCTCCATAGCGTATAAAATCAGGTCGTTCCTTCTAGACCTGCCGCCCTTTATGTCCTCAAGGTCATCTACTCTGGAAGTCAGATCACAATTTGTTTTCAACAAGTCATTTGCATGACGTGGATCGTCTACGTCGTCCTGTAGTCCAGTCACAAGAGCACAGAGAGCACCATGCTCCTGTCGAAGAAGACCATTTCTTCCTTTACGCTGTCCAGCTTGCCGTTCACAGAGCTCTCAACAGTTTTGAAATGAGGTCAGCCATTGAAGGTTCCTTCCCCAATCGTGAGTGGTACGAAGAAAGACGGGTCTGTTGTCCGTAACCAGAAGAGCCGGAGACATGTGTATCAGAATTGAGGCCGGGGTTCGATTCAATATCCCCACAGCGCAGGAGCAGTACACCATCACCATAACGCTTAAACAAATTGTGCCCCCCCCCCCCCCCCCCCCCCCCCCCCCCCCCCCCGAACTTAAGACACGAGCGTCAAACTAAGCAAAACACCGGTTCGCCGTGAACGAAGTGTCAACATGAAGACACGCCCGGGCAGTTTAAAACACGGATCTTTTCCACATGAAGGACTGCGAAAAAGAGGTAGAAAAGTTCCCACATGCTGACCCTAAAATCCAGCTGGGTGTAAGGCATGGTGACACAAGTACCATGTCAAGTATTGACATTCTTCACTGGGTGTAAGGCATGGTGACACAAGTACCATGTCAAGTATTGACACTCTTCACTGGGTGTAAGGCATGGTGACACAAGTACCATGTCAAGTATTGACATTCTTCACTGGGTGTAAGCATGGTGACACAAGTACCATGTCAAGTATTGACACTCTTCACTGGGTGTAAGGCATGGTGACACAAGTACCATGTCAAGTATTGACACTCTTCACTGGGTGTAAGGCATGGTGACACAAGTACCATGTCAAGTATTGACACTCTTCACTGGGTGTAAGGCATGGTGACACAAGTACCATGTCAAGTATTGACACTCTTCACTGGGTGTAAGGCATGGTGACACAAGTACCATGTCAAGTATTGACACTCTTCACTGGGTGTAAGGCATGGTGACACAAGTACCATGTCAAGTATTGACACTCTTCACTGGGTGTAAGGCATGGTGACACAAGTACCATGTCAAGTATTGACATTCTTCACTGGGTGTAAGGCATGGTGACACAAGTACCATGTCAAGTATTGACATTCTTCACTGGGTGTAAGGCATGGTGACACAAGTACCATGTCAAGTATTGACATTCTTCACTGGGTGTAAGGCATGGTGACACAAGTACCATGTCAAGTATTGACATTCTTCACTGGGTGTAAGGCATGGTGACACAAGTACCATGTCAAGTATTGACATTCTTCACTGGGTGTAAGCATGGTGACACAAGTACCATGTCAAGTATTGACACTCTTCACTGGGTGTAAGGCATGGTGACACAAGTACCATGTCAAGTATTGACACTCTTCACTGGGTGTAAGGCATGGTGACACAAGTACCATGTCAAGTATTGACACTCTTCACTGGGTGTAAGGCATGGTGACACAAGTACCATGTCAAGTATTGACATTCTTCACTGGGTGTAAGGCATGGTGACACAAGTACCTTGTCAAGTATTGACACTCTTCACTGGGTGTAAGGCATGGTGACACAAGTACCTTGTCAAGTATTGACACTCTACACTGGGTGTAAGGCATGGTGACACAAGTACCTTGTCAAGTATTGACACTCTACACTGGGTGTAAGGCATGGTGACACAAGTACCTTGTCAAGTGCTGACAATCTACACACTTATAGTCCACGGAGAGTCACAAAAGATTGGAGACAGCGTAACACACACCTCCCATCATCCTGCACGTTCAAAGCACCCCCCACTCCACCCCCCCTCGCCTATGCATATACATACATACATATGTATGCATATGTGTGTGAATGTGTGTGCGTGCGTGCGTGTGTGTGGGCGCGCGCGGCGCGCGGGCGCGTACTCCATACTCTAGCCCCTCCTCTCTACTTCCTCTCTGCTCTGCCTTCCACTTTCTTCATACCCTTTCACATACTCTTCCCCCTCCCTTCCTTCCACTCGTTTTTCTTTTCTTTCTTTCTTAATTATTATCATCATTATCATTCATTATCATTATTACCATTATTACTTGCATCCTCCCTCTAATCTCCTCCTCCATTGT
>JADBJO010002603.1:120669-133169 GCA_016801955.1 Conus betulinus | reverse complement strand
CGGATATGGGGAACGGGGGACAGAGCGACTAATAGTAACATCGTTAAACATAACTCAGTTTAACAGCGAGGGGACTGAGGGTGGAAACTGAAGAGAATTTGAGAAAAAAGGTTAAGCGAAACAATACTATACAGGCAAACCGATCACAGGACAAAATGCGATGCATTTCGATCTTTTGGGACCTCTTCAGGCGAAAACAAACAACATCTACAACAATGAGAACGAAGAACGAGCAATCACTTATCTTCTCATATTCCGCGCGAGATCATGAAGTTAGTATAATTTAGATAACTTGTCTACTCATCCTTGAATAATTTCATTGTGAACCTCCACAATAATTTCATAGTGAAACTGCAGAATATTGTTTCCAGGACAATTGAGTGGGCCACAGAGAAAACATACATTTAGCGCAATCTGCAGTGGTAGATGATTCTGCCTAACTAACAGTATGTGCTTGAGTGGGTGAATGGGGAATAAATGAATGCTTCTCAAAATGAACCTTCAGCAAGCTTATAGTCTCCAAAGCAGGAGACCATCTCCAATGGGAGAAAGCTCACTAACATATAACTCCTGGTCAGATACCGGTATTTCGAAACCTGATTGTTTCATCCTCAGTGACCGCGGAAAGTGGTAATTTGACTCCTCTGCCTTTTCGGTTTTAAGAAGAATGCTATACCAGAAAAAGGCTGGTGTGCAATACCATAGTATGTTTGTTGAGTTTTTCAAAAAAACTAACTAAAGGTGCCACCTAAGAAGCAAAAGAAAATCATGAAAGATCAAAACAAGCTACATTTTCTTGTGAAAAGTAGAAAATATAAAAAAGATAACCTCTTAAGACACAAGTGCTGAGGGCCAGTTCTTGGAATGAATCCGCAAGGGACTAAAATTACAGTGAACAAATAAATTCCAAGGATAAGTACCGAGCACCATTCCAGCAACTTACAGAAAATGTAGCTTGTTTTGATCTTTCATGATTTTCTTTTGCTTCTTAGGTGGCACCTTTAGTTAGTTTTTTCAAAACTCAACAAACATACTATGGTATTTGCACACCAGCCTTTTCTGGTATAGCATTCTTCTTAAAACCGAAAAGGCAGAGGAGTCAAATTTACCACTTTCCGCGGTCACTGAGGATGAAACAATCAGGTTTCGAAATACCGGTATCTGACCAGGAGTTATATGTTAGTGAGCTTTCTCCCCATTGGAGATGGTCTCCCTTTTGGAGACTATAAGCTTGCTGAAGGTTCATTTTGAGAAGCATTTATTATTTCCCATTCACCCACTCAAAGCACATACTGTTAGTTAGGCAGAATCATCTACCACTGCAGATATGAAGGCTTATCACCCCCTATTTCTATAATCTGAGACATAAGAGCAAGCTTTGTTTATAATTCAATATTTCTTGCAGTCATTGCAACACCTAGCTGCTCTGTAAGTTGCTGGAATGGTGCTCGGTACTTATCCTTGGAATTTATTGTTTCATTGTAATTTAGTCCCTTGCGGATTCATTCCAAGAACTGGCCCTCAGCACTTGTGTCTTAAGAGGTTATCTTTTTATATTTTTCTACTTTTCACAAGAAAAATGTAGCTTGTTTTGATCTTTCATGATTTTCTTTTGCTTCTTAGGTGGCACCTTTAGTTAGTTTTTTTTTTGAAAACTCAACAAACATACTATGGTATTGCACACCAGCCTTTTTCTGGTATAGCATTCTTCTTAAAACGAAAAGGCAGAGGAGTCAAATTACCACTTTCCGCGGTCACTGAGGATGAAACAATCAGGTTTCGAAATACCGGTATCTGACCAGGAGTTATATGTTAGTGAGCTTTCTCCCCATTGGAGATGGTCTCCCGCTTTGAGACTATAAGCTTGCTGAAGGTTCATTTTGAGAAGCATTCATTTATTCCCCATTCACCCACTCAAGCACATACTGTAAGGCCCTGCTGCCATGATGACCCTATCTGTCTGTTCCTCTGTGACCCTGACTGTCTGTGTGACCTGTCCTGTGACCCTGACGTGACCTTATGACATGTCCTGTGACCCTGACGTGACCTTATGACCTGTCCCTGTGAACCTGACGTGACCTTATGACCTGTCGTATGACCCTGACGTGACTTATGACCTGTCCTATGACCCTGACATGTTCTGTCGATGGTGCACAATGTGATATGTCCTATGATCCTGAATGACCTTATGACCTGTCCTATGACGCTGACATGGCGTTGTCAGTGGTGACTTGTCCTAGCTTGTCTACGGTGCATGATACGACCTGTTCTGTGACCTTGTCTTTCGTGCTTGATATGACCTGTCCTATGACCCTAACATAACCTGTCCTACGACCCTGGGGTGACCTTGTCTGTGGTGCATTTATTTTTGAATAATTTTTTAGTTGAGGTAGCAGAACAGCCATGCCCAATCTGAACATCGGAACAATCGGTCGATCTTCTTGCGCATTTGGTCTATACCTATTCATCGGCAGAAATCCATCAATTTTCGCTCTTTTTTTGTCAGTGGTATGGCTTGTTATCCTTTTCACCTAGCAAAAAATATGTCATGTCTCGCACTGTGAATTCTTCCTTTGCAGAGGTCTTTATTTTCAAAAATGTTCTCCATCAAACACGTAATGAAAAGTTCAATAAATTACTAGCACGGTCCTCCTCCCTGACAAAGTCCCTACGAAACGATCGGCAAAGTAGCGCACATATCGATTTTAGCCAGATCAAATGCGCATGGATATTGATCGATTCCACCGGCAGATTGATCGATTGTGCCGACTGTCAGACGGCGCATCAACAAGGCCATATTCCGGAGCCTTCCCTTCTACTGTGGCTGATCATCAAACCGCGTGAATGAGGGTGATTTACGTCCTGTCGGCCGGAGGCCCTTAGGGACAAGGCAGACGTGCAGACTGAAGTCTGTATTTCTCGTGGCAGGTGGTGTGTCTGGTTTGGGGAGGGTGGGCGGGATGGGGAGGGGGAGGGGGGGGGGGCTGTCGTCTGTCGCTCTCTCAGCTCTGCATTCGTGTGAGCTCCGGTTCAATTTCAGGTGTTGGTCGGCCGACGATGGGCGTCGTTGTACTTCGCCTCTTCCCGCCTCAAAAGGCTCACCAGGCGGCCTTCTTCATGCTCGGGTGGCGATGGTCTTGTGTGGGGTGAGGCCGCCTTGAAGAGGCAGGAGGACGAAAGTCGCTGGAGTGCTGCACATTTGCCAACTGTGGTCCACGTAGACTACGGCTGAGAGAGCAATTTTTCAGCCCAAGCCCAAGAGGGGTGTCCCCATGCCCGACCCTCAAAAGCATGTATCCCAGGACACGGTAATCGTAGTCAGGCAGTGCTCCATCGCCGATCGCCCCACATCTCTACGAGCCGTATCCCGGCGACACAGGCTAGAGCCGCCGTCACTCATACGGCTGGAAGGTTCGCTGAGCCGCCTGATACTGACCTCTCACGTTAGCGTCCCTCAAAGGAGAGCTGCCACTTCTCCCGTGGCGTTCGCTGCTATGCAACCTCGCAGCGAACTGTCGTTGACCATAACACGCTTTCTAAATCGTTATCCGATAAATCAAAGCGTGTTATAAGATTTGAATGAATAAGTAAAATATGCGTTCATAAGATTTCAGTTTGATGAATCTGGCACAGCAGGACACATCAGACATAAAAATACAGCTCTATGAATTCAAATGAAATTTCAAATAAGTGGAAATGCCACTGAAACGGACATTTACCTGGCATTCTGTTGCCTCTTAGTTAATCAGCCAAGCACTGTAGAAATTCCAATCAGTTTAATGTTTAAGTTTTGTTATTTTCTTTAAAAATCAAACTGTTACCGTTTTACTGTTGTTTCCAAACATATACTAGACACTTTTAAAAACTACAAACAAAGGGACACTACACAACTAAACGAAGAAAAGGGAAATGTTCCGACAGTAGGGTTAACTCCCTTGATCAACTTTTGTGCAAGAGTCCAACTACGCTTGTTGCCGGGGCAGACGACAACGAAAGAGGCGCCAAGGTCCGAGGTCTTCGAGACAGCAGCTGAACGAAGTTATTGTGACCCATAGACGCTATCCGATATCACAGCATTGCACGTTTTGCTTACATTCCATCGCTATCGAAAAGAAAATTATGATTGATGACATTTCTTCACCATTGCAGCGAAAGTCACAGATGTGTTGTTATGTCTCAGTGTATAATATAAAGAGTTCTTTATCATTAGCAGTACACATTAGGTCACTGATATACAGTTGATAGAAAGACAGTTATAATGTCTGATATGTGAATGTTCACATTCTATGAAACAACAGAAAAGGATGATAGTTGCCACACTGGACGAAAAATAACCCCCTCCTCAAATTTTCACATTCTGTGAACCAACAAAAAAATAAGGATGACTGTTTCCACGGATGGACGAAAAAAAAAAAGGAATAAGAAATTCCACATATTCTGTGAAACACATATAGGATCATAATCACCATATTGGACGGAAATGTCTCAAATACCCTCAAATGTCACAAACTTTGACAGAACAGGTAAGGCTGATTGTTGCTACAGCTGGACAAACCAAACTAAACTAAACTAAACAAATCTTAGATAAATATTAGCGAACCGCACCCCCCCCCCCCCCCCCCCCCCCCCCCCCAAAAAAAAAAAAAAAAAAAAAAAAAAAAAAAAGAAAATAAAAAAACCGTGGACAAACGTAACACAAGACAAAACACGACGCGTTTCGACATCTTAGGTCTTCTTCAGGCAAGATACATATGTTTGTCCACGTTTATTATTTCTTTCTTTTTTTTTTTTTTTTTTTGGGGGGGGGGGGGGGCGGTTCTCCTGCATCCCACCCTCCCTCCTCTCCTGCGCCCCACCCTCCTCCGGCACCCCGACACCCTCCTTCTCCTGCACCCCACCCTCCTCTCTTCTCCTGCACCCCATCCTCCTTCTGCTGCACCCCACCCTCCTTCTGCTGCTGCACCCTACCCTCCTTCTCCTGCAATCCACCCTCCTTCTCCTGCACCCCGACACCCACCTTCTCCTGCACCCCACCCTCCTTCTCCTGCACCCCGACACCCTCCTTCTCCTGCAACCCCACCTTCCTTCTCCTGCACCCCCGACACCCTCCTTCTCCTGCACCCCGACACCCCTCCTTCTCCTGCACCCACCCTCTTCTCTTGCACCGACACCCTCCTTCTCCTGCACCCACCCTCCTTCTCCTGCACCCCAACACTTTCCTTCTCCTGCACCCCAACATCCTCCTTCTCCTGCACCCCACCCTGCTTCTGCTGCACCCTGACATCCTCCCTCTCCTGCACCCCACCCTCCTTCTCATGCACCCCACCCTCCTTCTCATGCACCCCACCCTCCTTCTGCCCAGTGGTTAGCGTCGCGGACTCCCGGCTGGGAGGTCGTTGGTTCGAATCCCATCGGAGTCATGTGGGTTTTTCTGCTCTCCGACCAGCTCCTACCCAGAGTTGAGTTTGCTGCGGACTCAGTTTGTAAGACTAGGACCACACAGTCGAGTTTCATCCACTTAATGGATGCACTGCAGGTGCCTGTATCTCTCGGGCCTGGTTGACGCCGGGATATATTATGAAAGGAAGCGTAGAGTACAGCCCTGTCATGTAGTCTCAGACCGAAATGGAAATCCGTAGCATCATCTTCATCATCATCATCTCATTCTCATCGATCAGCATAAAAAAATGTCTCAAATTCTGTGGCCTTTCATGCCCTGCTGTCATGGTGACTTCATTTTGGATGTCCTCTCCACGTCCGTGGCCTTGGTTTGGTTCCGTCGGGGGTCACCGGTATCGGCGAGTCCATGGGGGGTGTCGTTGGACGGACGTGGTGGCGCCCTCCGGAGGGACAGCTCACTCGCGCCGGCTCCGCGACTAAGCAATTATTGTCGTCAGTACGGGCTTAGTAGGTGGTGTCCTTCGTATGTTAGATGAGAACAGGCGCCACTGAACACCACCGAAGTGACTCGGCAGCAGTGCAGTGTCTCCTCCGTTGGCTTGCCTCTTGACGATTTGACATGGACTGTTTCCTGTGGATTGCCGGCGCCAGGGCAGCGGCGTGGCCGACCGGGCTGTGGCTGTGGACAGGGTGTCGGAATGAGCGGCGTGGGTGCACTGCCTCTGAGGTGGCGCAGAGGTTGGGACAGGGAAAAAAATACGACTATGATCAGAACTATCATTCTGTGAGTCATGCCAGTGCACAGAAGAAAGATAGTATTCAGGACAACCGTCACGGTGGTGAAATGTCATACTGGATACAACTGTCACAGTGCTAAAATGTCATACTACATACAACCGTCACTGTTGGTAAAATGTCATATTGCATACAACCATCACGTTGGTAAAATGTCATACTACATACAACCGTCACGTTAGTGAAATGTCATACTGCATACAACCGTCACGTTGGTGAATGTCATATTGCATACAGCTGTCACGTTGGTGAAATGTCATATTGCATACAGCTGTCACGTTGGTGAAATGTCATATTGCATACAAATAAAACCAAAAGTTTTCCATACTGTCGCGAGACGACATGCGGCAGAAAAACAAAACTGACTGAAGTGACAGTTTGTGTGAATTATATGAAGAGAGTGGCAGTGAATTTGTTTACAACGATTTAACAATACTAAATATGACTGGATGAATTGGTTGCTACTCTGATTAAGGAGGTGTCATTCTGTAGAGGTGGAAAATTGTATGACAGTATCCAGGGAACTCATTTCAAGTTGTTTGTGAGAATGGAGTCATTGTACGCGGGGTCATGAAGAGACATGGAGCCATACATATTGGGGGGGGGGGGGGGGGGGGGGGGGGGAGGGTAATGGCAGGTTGTGTGTGTGTGTGTGTGTGTGTGTGTGTGTGTGTGCAGACTGTGTGAGATTTTGTCCAGTTTTCAGTAACCGTCCGTTCTTGTTTGTCCGCTGGGTTACGATTCAAGGTTTTAGAATATTCTTTTTGTGATGACTGTTTCATTGTCTGTTATTTATTCAATTTTTTTTTTTTTTTTTTTTTTTTTGCTTACTTGTTGGATTTCTTTCTAAAGCCTCAAATGTTATTGATTTGCTGAAAAGAAGTGACAACGCACTGCAGACTTGTGTAAGAGAAAGAGTTACCCTCTGTTTTCATGGCAGCTGTTGTGTGGGTGGTGATCTCATTTTGGCCAGACCATGACTCCAAGAAATAACCCCTTGTGTCAAACTTCATGCTTCATTGTGTCAAAAGTTTTGTGTATGTGTTCACTGGTCTTCATGAATTGTTTTCTCCTTTTCAATACGGAAGGCGTGATTTTGGTGGACTGTGCAGACAAGAGCACTGACTCGTGTCCTTGGGTCAAACTATGTGGGGAATGGGGAAGGTGGAATGGGGAATGTCAACAAAGGAGGGGGGGGGGGGGGGGGGGGGGGGGGGGGGGGGGGGGGGGGCTGGACCCACAGACATGGAATGTGTACAGGTGGAGCAGTGAAGGCCATTGAGGAACCATGCCTATGTTGTGAGGGGATGATAGTCTGGAATCAGTTCACAGGTATGGTTGGATACAAAAGCATTTTCTCGACCCATTTTCTTGAGTGAGGCAAGATGACCTCTTTTTTTTCTCTAATTCAGTGAAATAACCTTGACAGTTTCCAGAACAATGGTCAGAACAGGGGTGTGTTGGTTACCAATTATAAAAAAAAAAACACTGGGTTCTGTGCGCTGCATAGTGATATGATTTTTGTGGTACCTTTCTGTTAGCCTGTATGCTATGTTCTGATGGTGACCTCAGTTTTGATTTCCTCTACATGTCTACGCCTTTGGTGAGTTTCTGTCAGTCACCAAATCCACGGGGACTATCGTTGGATGGATGCGGTGGCGCCCTCTGGAGGGATAATTCACGCTGGCTGAGTGACCAAGCAGTTATTGTCGTTAGTAGGAGCCGGGTAGGTGGGTGGTGTTCTATGCTAAGTAGCAGGGGCGAAGTAAGTGGTGTCCTATGTTGGATAATAGCAGGCATCACTGAACACCACAGAAGTGACTCGGCGGCAGTGCAGTGTCTCCTTCGGTGGGTCGCCTCATAGTCATAGTGACTTGATGTTGACTGTTTCCTGTGGATTGCTGGGCTCAGAGCATGGTGGACAAGCCAAGCTGTGGATGAGGAGCTGCAATGAGTGGCCTGAGTGCGATACCACCAAGGTGGCACAGAAGATGCATCGGCAAAATGAGAAAACAAAACTGTGACCAAAAAATGGTGTTCGGAAAGGGGACAGTCATGTTTGTACATAGAGCACTTTAATCGAGAGCTGGGACCAGGCAGAGAAGGGGACAGTCATGTTTGTACATATAGCTCTTTAATCGAGAGCTGGGACCAGGCTGCCAGATTTGTTTGAACCTTTGCTTTCACCAAATAACACTTTCCACAGGTCTGTAGCTCCCTGCCACTGTCCCAGTATCCCAACGTCTTCTTCCACTTACAAGGTCACTTACACGTGCGTTGGATGCAAGATGAGGCCATATTTTAGGTCAAGCAAGGATTATGCCCCTATATCTGCCTATTGATGTAGATATTAGCTGCACCTTAACTACTATACTATTTCTTGATGTAGATTTTAGCTTTAGCTAAACTACCATGCTGTCTATTGATGTAGATGTTAGCTGTAGTTTAACTGCCATGCTGTGTATCAATGTAGATACTAGCAGTAGCTTAACTGCCATGCCGTCCATTGATGTAGATATTAGCTGTAGCTTAACGACCATGCTGTCTATTGATGTAGATGTCAGCTTTCTTTGTTTCCTTTATATCAGCTGTCTGTGTTTGCTTTCCATGGTGGGGCCTTTCTTTTGCCCCCAGGGTGACAGCCCAGAGACGTCCCTGCACGGGCCACTGGGCCCTGATTGGTCCATGAACCAGATAATATGCGTGTAATAAATTGTGTAGGATTGGTCGTCATGCTTATAACGTGGAATGAGTTTGATGATGGAGGAAAGGCTTCACGTTTAGGATTGTTGTCATGTGATCTGTCTTAAATCAGTGACTGATCGTAATGGGAGTTATTGTTGTGTTGATGATAAATAAAAAACAAATGAAATGAAAGAAAATGAAATTGAAAGATACCACACACACACACACACACACACACACACACACACACACACACACACACACACACACACACACACACACACACACACATTGGGAGCCGAATAGCTCAGTTGGTAGAGCGCCTGACTCGTAATCTTGGTGATCCTGGGGTTGCGGGTTCGAACCTTCGCCGGGGCATTTCGGTACAGGGGGATTTTTCCCTTTGAGTTAACATTGGTTCTAACTCCATTTCCCATACAGTCCTTCAAATGAGACTATAAACCGAGGTTCCATGTGTGAACGCACGCATAACATCTTGCACACACGTAAAATTCCATCCCAACATTCGGAAGAGTAGGCCAGTTTGGCCGTTGGTATGGATGACACGTTACACATGGCATGCACCCTGAGTGAGAAACGGAAAGAATGAAGGAAGTAAGGAAAATGAGTGAACGATATTGAACGATACTGACTGGATAACACGGGAAACAACTGAATGAAGCGCCAGCTGGCAGCTCTTCAGTCGGCACTACCCAGGGTAGGCAGCCCGTTGTGTAAACGAGTGGTGATTGTAAAGCGCTTAGAGCTTCGTCTCTAGCCGAGAATAGGCGCTATATAAGTATTCATTATTATTGTTATGATTATTATTACATACACACACACGGATGCAAACACGCCTACCTATACATATACGAGTATATTATATTACATTAGAATATTAAATAATCACAAAATTTAAAACAAATTATAGTAAAAGGCCGATAAGACTGTTCAATAAACTTCGACCAGTGCCCTGCACTTTAAGTGATTGATTGTATAATACAGAATCAGCAGATAATCTAATGTCTAAATTGCACTGCTTGTCAAAATATAACATATTCAGAATCTGACATTTAAAAAAAATGTGTGGAATGGACATAAAATCACCACACACACACACACACACACACACACACACACACACACACACACTGAACATTCTTAGAATATTTTGTTTTCCAAGCATCCAGCCTCATTCTATGTAATAAACTAACAATATGCCTTGGTCCAGAAAGAAAGGTTTTAAAACGACCATTTTGAGTCCTACTTCAAAATTTCAAATGCACTACTCTTTCAATCATATTGCGCATTTCTTTCACCGATAATGAAACTGATAATGAGATTGTATCACTTACATTACGAGCACCCAGTTTTGGGCTTTTATTTGCCAATTCGTTTGTTTTAAATCCACAGTGAGAGGGAACCCAACAAAACCTGACACAAGTACCTTTCATTATTAGACAATGAATATGATACTGCCAGCACTGGCCTAATTCTGGCCCCATTATGTTATGTTAATGGGGTTTGCTATGAGAAGCCGGGAAGAGACGCAGGTCGCCTTGTGAAGATTTGGCATTAAAGGCGTGTAATGAAACGGGGCAGAATTTGTATGGTTGCACACCTATCCTTAATGCGCCGAGGCATTTCTTTAAAGTCGGATATATTTATAGACTGGCGACATTAGATTGTTTTGAGAAATCTTTCTTTTCATTTTGTCTGAAAGTTGATTTTACTCGTTTTATTTCATTTAGCCATCAAGGTACAAACCAGGTGGATCCTGGCAGACAGATTAAAATCAACGAAATGGGACTATTTGGGCGTTTCCAGCTGGTGCAAAAACAGGGTCACGGGTGAGTGCAAAGGCCTGAAATGTGACGTCAATTAAGGGGAAGGTCATGTATTGAGGATTGTTTGTGATTTGACCGGTGAAAATCCCCCAAAACAAGAATAATTCGTGGGGAGTTGTTCTTTGGATCAATTATCAGTTTCACATTAAATTGTAGCTCAAATTTATGGTAGGCCTCAAAACGCTTACATGGATTCTATGGTGGTTCAGTGCAAAATGCTAATGGCGGCGTGTGGTCTGTAATGAAACTGAAAATAAATCGTCACCTTTGTGTACAAGGACAAGGCGACTGAACCTAAGACATTGTTGCTAATGCTTCTCTCGACGTCAGTGTCAGGAATTCATCCGCCTTATGCCAACCAGCTTTAAGTCGTTTGTTCCAGGTTTGTTTTATTCGATGGAGACAGCTTACAATGAAACTGGACACACACACACACACACACACACACACACACACACACACACACACACACACACACACACACACACACACACACCACTAATGAATACGCCAGAATCGACCATTTACACATAGATAGAAGCTAATTACTCTACGAATTTTTGGTCGTTCCAGATTGCTGATTCCCTTTCTTTCTTTCATGTATCTAAACTGTTCCCAGTGGACAGAGATTGAAATGAACGAAATGGCGCTATTCTTACTGGCTCCAACAGAGCATTTCGGGTGAGTTCTAAGGCATGAATTGTGCCGGAGAGTCAGATCCAAGTCCAAAATTATAGGTCATTCCCAAAACGCTCTATCTTTTCTAGGTCAGGCCCAAAACGCTCTATCTTTTTTAGGTCAGGCCCAAAACGCTCTATCTTTTTTAGGTCAGGCCCAAAACGCTCTATCATTTTTAGGTCAGGCCCAAAACGCTCTATCTTTTCTAGGTCAGGCCCAAAACGCTCTATCTTTTTTATTATGTCCAAACAAGTGTATTCTTCTCAGGAGCAGGGGAGTAAGAGAGATAGATGAAAAGGAGTACGTTGAAACATTATTCTTACGTCCTTTACTGACAGCTGTGAGAACCACTGAGTTGTGTAGTGTGAACAGAACTGTTTTGTTTATGCCCACCTCAAAGCGGAGTTGTTTTTTATGTGTGTAGGAGTTAAGGTCACAGCTGAATGAAGGACAAGGGACACACGTGTACAACAACAACAACAACAACAACAATCGCACACACACACACACACACACACACACACACACACACACACACACACACACACACACACACACACACACACACACATACACACACACACATACAGACACACGCACGCACGCACGCTCGCAGGCACATATGCATGCAAGCACTCACGCACGAACGAAGAACTGACTGAACAGTTTAAATGCAAAAGAGACCTATGGTAAATGTTTTTTTGGCCTTTCGTGTTTAACTGTCCATGAATTCATGCACGCTTGACTGCGTAAGCTATGTATTTTAAATGCAAATTATATTCTCCTCCACCTCAGGGTCTGTATTTCGCAAAGGTACTCAAAATATTTTGAAACACACACACACACACACACACACACACACACACACACACACACACACACACATGCATGTGCGCCCCCGCGCGCTTGCACACACACACACACACACACACACACACACACACACACACACACACACACACACACACACACACAGCGCGCTCGCACATGCGCATGCACACATTCAAACACACGCGCGCGCCCGCACGCACGCACGCACACACGCACGCATGATATAATGACAGAATACCACATTAGGTTTCTGTCAAAAATTCG
>JADBJO010002603.1:88169-115669 GCA_016801955.1 Conus betulinus | reverse complement strand
TTTTTGTCGAAAAGACTTTGATAAAAGAAAATTGGTTTTTTGTTTATCTTAATATTTTCATTATAAAATATATTTTCGGAAGCCATTTCTTCGGAAATGCAAGGTAGAATCCTTCGGCCAAATTCCTTATATGCCTCAAATATATCAGCCCAAAATTTATTTTTGGATAATTGGCCTAGAGGAAGACTACAACCAATTTTTTTCTAGATGATGTATTCTTGGATAACTTGCCAAAGTGATACTTTTCCACTTATGAGTCGATATTCTTATTTTTCTAATCATTGCAAGTTTTAATGCAAATATATATTCTTTTATTCTTGGCACACCAAGTCCTCCATTCATTATGTTTTTAACTACAGTTTTTCTATTTATACGATCTCGTTTTCTATTCCTAACAAATCGAAATACTGAGAGTTCTGAAGAGCACTAATTACATCATCGGGAGGATTTGGAAGTAGAATCCAGAGATGAATTAGTTTGGGACAAGATTAAAGACTTTAAAACAGCTACTCTGCCAAGTGGAGTAATCTGTCTCTTTAATCATCTAATATATAAAAGGCAAATTCTGTCTGTGTGTGTGTATACGCTATAGACTAAAAACGATTCAACCGATTGTAATGAAACTTGGCAAGTACGGTCGGTTGTAACCCAAAGATGGTTTGGGGCTAATCTCTAAAAAAAAATAAAACCGTTAAAAACCGTATAGGACTACTTCTCGAAAATTAGAACCATTGTTTGGCAGTTAAAAAACGTTATTTATAACAGTTAAAAACCCTTAAAAAACACTAAACCCCTATTAAAAAGTCTTTAAAACCCGACCTTCTTGAATCTTGGCAGGTACGTCTGTTGTGACCCAAAGATGTTTGGGCTAATCTCTAAAAAAAAAAAAAAAAAAAAAAAAAAAAAACGTTAAAAAACCGTTAAAAAAAAACTGTTATAATGGTTTCAAAGACATCTTTTTCCTCTGCTTTTCATCAAATGGCCGTTGTGACATTACACAGGTACAGGGCTACTTCTCGAAAATTAGAACCGTTATTTGCTAGTTAAAAAATCGCTATTTATAACAGTTAAAAACCGTTAAAAACACCGAACCCTATAAAAAACTCTTAAAAACCCGATGTTGTGAGATTGGTGGCCACGACAGTCATCAGATCGTCACCAAACTTGACATAAGCCTACAGGAGCATCCAGCGGGTAAACATATGGTCATTAGATAGTCATTATGATGAGCATTAAATTTGACCGTTAAAAAACCGTTCTTTTCCAGATTTAGGCTATTCTTGATAAAATTCGGTATACATGTGCAGTTTTAAACGCCGAAAAAATGATATACAACTTTTACGAACCGAAATTTAAAATTGACCGTTAAAAAAACGTTATTTCATAAATCTAAAGTATATTGAAGAAATTTGATATACATGTGCAGTTTTAAACACTAAACAATGATATACAATTTTAAGATCCGAAAGTTAACATTGACCGTTAAAAACCGTTATTTTCTAAAATTTCGAAATTTACAACGTTCTTGATAACATTCCGTATGCACGTACAGTTTTAAGCGCTGAACAATGCAGTGGAAATTTTGTGAACCAAAAATTAACATTGACCATTAAAAACCGTTATTTTCTAAATTTACACCATTAAAATTCGGTATGCGTATGTCCAGTAACGGTAAGTAATTTTGCAACATGGATGAAACAGGCTAGGGGGATGGACAGGGAAGAATGAGGGGGCCAGGAAAATGATTGTACCGTGTAAAGCCTGACACACTATTTTTACATTAGACACAGACCCGTTGATTTACTCAAGCAAAAACCTAAATAGACTACTTTTGCACAAAGTCTATTCCTACAAAATTAAGAGCAATCAGAAGAATGGAAATAGGAACAGTGAGTGCAGGCGGAATATCGAGCGAGAGAAGCATCTCGACGTGCTAGGAAGATCCAGAGGAAAGGGCCAGAGGCGGGAAGCAGACCGTGTCCGGACTGCATCTCAGCGTGCCCGGGAAGAACCACATTAGACGCAAGCAAGGCAGCAAACAAACAGGAGATCACGAGCTAATGCTAATGCTGCAAAGAACATTGCGTGGCTAAAAAAGCAGCCTTTTCCTGCAAAATTAAGGGCAATAAGAAGAATGGGAATGGGAACAGTGAGTGTCCACCCTTCCCTCATTCCCATTCTTCCAAAGTCAAATATGTATATTAGATGTATAATCAATTCACACAATTATTCCTCGAAAAAAAATTTTGATTAAGAAAGGAAACTCAAAGAAATGAATGAGATCCTATTTCTCACAATATCCTAAATTTTTACATGTCTTCCGATTAGGTGAAATGACGTAAAATATTAGACATCAAGCTTCTTTTTCCATTGCAATTACGTAATTAATGCAATTCAAAATAAGTGCGTGTGTCGTATACGTTGCACCACGATCTCCACCAAGAATGCCACCGAAGTGCTTTTCTATTGGGGCGCCAAACTACAGGAGCAAAGAGGGCCAGACGTAACAGGTCCCAGGAGGAGCCAAGACAAATTCTTCTGCGGCTGGAGGCAAATCGAGCGAGAGAAGCATCTCGACGTGCTAGGGAAGATCCAGAGGAAAGGACCAGAGGCAGGCGGAAATTCGGGCGAGAGAAGCACCTCGACGTGTTAGGGAAGATCTAGAGGAAAGGAACCAGAGACGGGAAGCAGACCGTGTCCGGATTGCATCTCAGCGTGCCTGGAAGAACCATATGAGACGCAAGCAAGGCAGCAAACAAACAGGAGACCATGAGCCTCCTGTTGCAAAGACCATTGCGTGGCTAAAAGCAGCCTTTGCCTACAAAATTAAGGGCAATAAGAAGAATGGGAATGGGAACAATGAGTGTCTCTCCCCCCCCCCCTCGCCCCCCCCCTTACCCCCCCTCCCCCCCCCCCGCCCCCCCCCCCCTTACCCCCCCCCCCCCCCCCCCCCCCCCCCCCCCCCCCCCCATTCCATTCTTCAAAAGTCAAAAATATATATTAGATGGGTGGGGGATTGACTGTCAATCAAAACAATAATACATTTTGCTGTCACGTGAGTATTGCAAAGGATGTTCATATCCCGGGCAACGCTGGGTGCCCCTGCTAGTATCTTATATAGCATTCTTATTTCAAGAAATCTAGCTTGTATGTTTATGTCTGAACAATGAGCAAGATCGTTGGTAAATAAAATACCCAGAATTTTAAATTGTGATGGATTCCACTGTATACATAAGTGTTGCATATAGCGAATGTTCGAGATTTTCCTACTGCAAAGCCATCTAGCACTTGTTTTTTTTTTCTGTGTGTAATATCAAACCTGATTTTCTCCCAAACCTATCAACTGTTATCAGAGTTTCTTCAAAGGACACTTTGTCACCTTAAAGCATGATTTCTGCATCGTCCGCATATTGTGAAATTTTGTGTTCTGTATTGTTAATTTGGATCCCTTTCATAATTCTAATATCTCTCAACATAATGGCAAGGATTTCCACGCACAAAATAAATATGCAGGCTGAAACTGGGTCACCCTGCCAGCACCCACGACATACAGGAAACCAATTAAATGCCTGTCCATTTACAAGGACAGTTGATTTAATTTATTATAAAAAGTACTTATCCAATCACGTATATCTGGTCCAAATCCGAACGCTACAAGTACTATATTCATGAATCCCCAGTCAAGTGAATCGAAGGCTTTTTTAAAATCTAGCATAAAAGCAACCCAGTAGCTGATGTGTCTGCAAGTAGTTAATTAAGTCATAGATTAATCTAATATTATCTCCGATATATTTGTTGGCCATAAATCCTGCTTGGTCTTCATTAATCAAGCCTGAAAGAACCATTTTTAGTCTATGCGCATCACATGCTGACCCTATGTTATAAACAACATTTAAAAGAGTAAGTGGCCTCCAGTTTTTGATGGCATCTCGAAATTTATCACCATTAGGAATACAAACTATAGTTCCTTCTTTTTGTATGGTGGACAGTTCGCCTAGTTGAAAACTTCATTTAAGGATCGGACAACAAATATTCCAAGTGATGGCTAAAAAATTTTGAAAAACTCAACAGTAAATCCATCTGATCCAGGGCTTTTATTGTTTTTCATCTGTTTAAGTGCATAGCCAGCCTCATCTATAGAAATTTCTCCTTCTAATTGTACCTTTTCTTGGTCTGTTAAGACATGAGGTAAGTTAATCATTTCAGATACTTCGCAGTCCTCAACTTCCTTTGCCCGATACAATTTTTCATAAAATTTCTTCACTTCTTGTTGGATCCTTTCGTCATCAAATATTTCTAAACCATCATCTAATGTAAACTTTGTCATATTTTTGTTTAAGAAATTTCTTTTTTCAAGCGAGCAAACATACTGATTGACCTTTTCCCCTTCTGCTATCCAACGTGTTCGTGATCGAATCAAAACCCATGCATTTTAGTTTTTTCTAAGTCTAACTAATTCCTCTTTGTCCGTTCTAAATCATGTCTTTCTTCATCAGTTAACTGTTCCTTCCTTTCTAACTTTTCAATATTCACTTGTAAACGCTTCTGCTTTTCGTTACTTCTGTGTTTCTTTTCAGTTGCAAATGCTATAGTTTTACTTTCTTATTTTCATCAGCAATGCGTTTCTTTTCAGTTGCAAATGCTATAGTTTTACTTCTTATTTTCATCAGTAAAACATCTAAAAACAGTTGATCTGAAATAGTAAACTGAATTTGTGAACGCTCAATAGATGGTAGTTGTCCCTTGAATAGGGCAGTACTGCATACTCTTCTATTACAGTTTTAATTTCCTCCTTAATTTCATCAGTGTACTGTTTGTCCTTCGGCAAGGAACAATTAGATTTCCAGAAGGGGTATCGTTTAGTTTCGTTAGCAAAGGTTAAAGTCACAGTAATCATTGAATGATCTGTCCTGTATCCTGCCTTAATATCTGCATCCGTGACAAAGGTGGACACACACAAATCAAGTCTACTTTGCTGCAGAGGGAAGGATCTGTGCCATGTATATCTTTTCAATTCAGGATTCAACATTCTCCATATATCTGTAAGATCTAGATTAATAAGCATCATGTCTTCAACTTGCTGTTGTGCTTTAACATTGTTATAATGCTTATAATTAAAATAATCCATTGAAAAATCTTGTGCCAGGTTCCCAGTCCCCTCCAATTATAACATTTTCAACACCAACATCCTTAATATGATCTTCTAATTCAACCCAAAAAAAATCAGGATTATCATAATTTGGTCCATACAAGTTAATGATCAACATCATCTTATCCAAAATGTTTACAACAGCAAAAATGTAGTTTCCACCTGTATCTTTGTAAACCTTCTTTACACAAAATTCAAAGTTATTTTTAAGAGAATCACAACACCTCTTGAATTAGACATATATGATGCAAAATATGCTTCATAACCCCATTGTGCTCTGATACACATTTCAAGCTTGAGGTCAAAATGGGTATCCTGCAAAAGATACACCGAGAACGCTTTTTGCCTTAAATAATGAAACACATCCCTCCTCTTTTTTTGATCCACTAAGCCTTTAATCTCGGAAACATGGCAATGAAAATTTAATTTCGACATGAAGTACACTTCAGAGAGTTAAAATTCACCCAGTTAAACTTTCCCCGTTGACATTTTGAGGGTGAGGTGAGGAGTGGGTGAGGGGAGAGGAAGAGGATGGGGGGGGGGGGGGGGGGGGGGGGGGGACAGTGTGTGAAAGGGGAGAGAAGCAAGGTGAAATGGTGGACGAGGAAGTGGCAAAGGGAGGGAAGAAGGGTGTAAACTTGGGGGAATGAGAGAAAGGGAGGGAAAGGGGAGGTGTGACATTAAAAAATGGATCTAACACTCCCTCGAGTTGTTTTTCCCTTATCCTTTCTAGCCTTTTTTTCTCTCTCTTCTATACTGTCATGACACTCTCACTTTTCACCTGAATCTGTCATATTCTAATTGTCGTTCTTCTTCTGCTGTTTTTTCGCTTTTTCATTGCAGCATCTGACATTGTTTTTGCTCTAATCTTCATCAAAAGAAAAATCTAGAAAACGTATTAACAGGGCTGAACATGTTTAGCTCCCCGTCGGCAATGTCACCAATATTCGCATTTATTGCGTTTTCCTTTTCATGTCCAGTATCTCATTGTTTATTACGTCTAAATATGTCTCATCTTTTAAAAGGGATGAATTGATTGTCCAGAATGTTTTGTTATAACGTTCTCGTTGAATTTCAGCGTCAAGACCACCGCGGAATGGTCTCTGTCCTTTTGTTTTGGTGATGTATCTATCTATCCTTTTGTTTTGGAGATGTATCTATCTGTGTGTGTGTGTGTGTGTGTGTGTATGAGACAGAGAGAGAGAACACGACACTTGTAAAACGTTCTGTTCCGCCACTTCTAGGTCTCCCAGTCAGCTTTGTTATTCGCGGGCAAAGTGGGAGTGGCCGTTGCCGCGGGCCCGCCAGACGGCACACAGCCGACTTCACACTGCCGACAGAGTAAACGCTCAGCGAGTGAACCGTCTTTCCGTAGGGCGTACAGCCTTTGGTGAAAGGGGGGGGGGGGGGGGGGGGGGGGGGGGGTCCCTTTTTCTTTCTTACATGTGTACCAGTTAGGCATAAGGATGTGTGTGTGTGTGTGTGTCTGTGTGTGTGTGTGTGTGTGTATTCCCTGCTATTGGAGTAGTTGTATTTGTGGCTGTTTCTTCCATTTGTCTGTTGGAAATACCATACTTTCAGGTCTTCAATTGCGAGTGGCGTATTTTTCCTCCCTTATTGAGAATTTGTTGGCATTCTTTCTTCATTTTTTACGTTTAGAAGAAACAACAACTTTTTTTTTTTTTTTTTTTTTGTTGCACTTGAAATTACTAAAAATTTGAAATTGTTGTTGACTTGCCATCACTAACATGTTATGATGTAATGTAAGTACAGTGTATCTCCTCCATTTTACCAAAAATAGCATGAGAATTGGTTGTTTAGTTCCGCGTTTCACATATGCTGGTATAAAATAAGAGCTTTTTTTTGAAAAATGGCTGGCGATTGGGATTTATGCAAAATAGTTAACTCTCGCCAAATATCGTCCAATGAAAGTTTTCAACCAGGTTTTCAACTGCTTCCTTTGCTTTGGGGTTGTTACCATGTTTATAACAGTCCCCGGCAGGATGAAGAACTACGTTGACATCATCCGCTATTCTTACATTGTGTTACAGATGGTGTGCTGTTGTGCGTATTACTGTTTGACTCTCACTTTCAGTTTCAGGTTCATTAAGGAGGCGTCACCGGGTGCGGACTAGTCCATATATGCTACACCACGTCCACTAAGTTTTGAGACCACACTGCGCATGATTTACAGCTGTTGGATAATTGAATTGACAATTAAGATAAGAGAATTTTAAAACTTTGCATGCGTGCAACGATTATTCCCTACACACTCACACCACACGAACATGGACGGCCAGGCAAAACACAAAACTAAGTTTCTTTTCTTTTATATGCTGCCTGAACCATCAAGACAATATAAACACATATTACCTTAAATCATTGATATAAATCAGCAGGCACAAAAATCAATACAGATTCACGTCAGATCAACATTCATCCATATGCGAAACTTGTGGGCCAAATATTGACGTCCGCCCTCAAAAAAAGAATGTATGCATAATCCATTGCAGAGGTGAAGTTGTTTGTTTACATGAATGCATGCCTGCACAAGAGAGAGAGAGAGAGAGAGAGAGAGAGAGAGAGAGAGAGAGAGAGAGAGAGAGAGAGAGAGAGAGAAAGAGAAAACACCGACCCTCAAAATGAACGTTGTCAACATTGAAATAGTCGGTCTTGACCTGTTGGTTTTCTGTCGGCAGGGCTGTTAACAAACAGCAGACGTAAACAAGTAGTGTAAAACTGTCGGCAGGGCTGTAAACAAACAGCAGATGTAAACAAATAGTGCAGAAGACGATGTGCAGGTGAACAAGTTTTCACTTACAATGAAAATGATATAGGAGTTACGTTTTTAGACAGAGATATATAGCTCACAGAACACACACACACACACACACACACACACACACACACACACACACACACACACACACAACGTTGAAGCACGCTCATTAAATTCTTCGCCAACAGTATTGGGAATCATTGTCTTTTGAATTTTATGCTAAACCGAAAATGTTGTTTCAACAACTGTCGCGGTCCTCCCACAACGCTGACCATGGAACACCATTCTGATCTGGGGTGGCTCCAGTGCTGCAGGCGGAAATGCCACCATCCAGTGAATTCCCACGGGGGCTGAGGAGGATGGTAGTGGTGGTGGGGGTGGGAGGTGGGGTGGGGATAGAAAAGGGGAACAAACGGAAACGAAATCAAGAGATAAGTGATGAAAAGTCAGTCACAAACATTTAAACTAAAGGAACATATTGAAGCTTACGCTTGAAGATGCAAACCGGATTAAAGGGAAGTTACTGGGACTAGGAAAGGGGAGCTACTTGGACTATGTAAGGGAAGTTACTTGGACCATGAACGGGGAGCTACTTGGACTATGAGAGGGAAGTTACCTGGACTCAACAGACGACACAACAAAAGCAAACAGCCATTTGAAATACAGTAGATTTCAAAGTAAAATGATGGCAGGCAGAGGTTAAAAGAGATCAAAACCTGACATGAAGGTGAATCACCAAGCCACGAAGTGAACAGCACACATTGCAGCAACAAGCCTCACCCTGCCAGGTAAACAACACATTGCAGCAACAAGCCTCACCCTGCCAGGTGAACAACACATTGCAGCAACAAGCCTCACCCTGCCAGGTGAACAGCACACATTGCAGCAACAAGCCTCGCCCTGCCAGATGAACAACACATTGCAGCAACAAGCGTCGCCCTGCCAGGTAAACACCACATTTGCAGCAACAAGCCTCGCTCTGACAGGTAAACACCACATTGCAGCAACAAGCCTCGCTCTGACAGGTGAACACCACATTGCAGCAACAAGCCTCGCCCTGCCAGATGAACAACACATTGCAGCAACAAGCCTCACCCTGCCAGGTGAACACCACATTGCAGCAACAAGCCTCGCTCTGACAGGTGAACACCACATTGCAGCAACAAGCCTCACCCTGCCAGGTGAACACCACATTGCAGCAACAAGCCTCGCTCTGTCAGGTGAACACCACATTGCAGCAACAAGCCTCACCCTGCCAGGTGACACCATGTTGCAGCAACAAGCCTCACCCTGCCAGGTGACACCATGTTGCAGCAACAAGCCTCACCCTGCCAGGTGACACCATGTTGCAGCAACAAGCCTCACCCTGCCAGGTGACACCATGTTGCAGCAACAAGCCTCACCCTGCCAGGTGAAACACACAATGCAGCAACAAGCCTCACCCTGCCAGGTGAACAACACATTGCAGCAACAAGCCTCACCCTGCCAGGTGACACCATGTTGCAGCAACAAGCCTCACCCTGCCAGGTGAAACACACAATGCAGCAACAAGCCTCACCCTGCCAGGTGACACCATGTTGCAGCAACAAGCCTCACCCTGCCAGGTGAACAACACACATTGCAGCAACAAGCCTCGCCCTGCCAGGTGAACAACACATTGCAGCAACAAGCCTCGCCCTGCCAGGTGAACACCACATTGCAGCAACAAGCCTCGCTCTGACAGGTGACACCATGTTGCAGCAACAAGCCTCGCTCTGACAGGTGAACACCACATTGCAGCAACAAGCCTCGCTCTGACAGGTGACACCATGTTGCAGCAACAAGCCTCACCCTGCCAGGTGAACAACACACATTGCAGCAACAAGCCTCGCCCTGCCAGGTGAACACACACATTGCAGCAACAAGCCTCACCCTGCCAGGTGAACAACACACATTGCAGCAACAAACCTCGCCCTGCCAGGTGAACAACACACATTGCAGCAACAAGCCTCGCCCTGCCAGGTGAACAACACACATTGCAGCAACTAGCGTCTCCCTGTTAGTCTTCTTCAGGCAGGACAACAAACGAGCAAACGACGGAAATAAACATGGAGTGGTGGTAAAAAAAAATTAATAAACGTTTGCAGGTGAACGATTTCTTAATTATCTTGAAAATGACGTTATAGGATAAGCTGAGAGAATGGAAGGGAATCACGGAGTTACATATTATGAAGAGAACCCCTTGCTCATGCCTGGCTGTAGTTGACTGTCGTCACCTGGATGAGAATTCCGTAGTGAACCTGACCTTCAGTAGTTCCTCCCACGGTAATTAAGGTAAAAACACCGATGATTTAGGAGCCAGTTTCCTTCCTATGCCACAGGGCACGGTTCACTTTTCCCACAACTCACGTTTGGTAACTTATTTGTGGATATCAGCTCATGTTGTGAAACTGTGGACAGTGTCCTTCGAGTTGACAACTCGCTACCTTTTCTTTCTCTTTCTTTTACCGTTCCCGGTCATGCTAGATCTTCAACCCAGTTAGTAAAGCGAAGTTAGCCGTCCGCTGCAGCAACCCCCGCCTGCCATCACACTTTCTCCTGGACCTCAACCAGACTGGGCCACGTCTGGCGTCTGAAGGCTTCAAAAGAGGGGCAGGACTGTAAGATGTGAGTGGGAGTTTGGGAGCTTGTACCACAATGGCAGTGGTCACTGGCTAGAGCCAATTAAAGAGCTGCTTGCCAGCGCTTCATTCAGTCGTTTCCCGTGTCATTCAGTCAATATCATTTACTCTCTTTTCTTCCTTCATTCTTTCGATTGTTCACGCAGGTTGTATGCCATGTGTAAACGTGTCACCTTAACAAGAACCAAACTGGTCTTCTCTTCCGAAAGTTCGTAATGGGATTTTAGAGTGTGCAAGATGTTATGTGTACGTTCGCAATCGGAGCCTCGGGTTATTGTCTCATTTGAAGGACTATTTAGGAAAAAGAGTCAGAACTAACATTAATTCGAGAGAAAAATCCCCCTACACCGAAAATGCTCAGTGGAGTTTCGAACCCGCAACCCCACGATCACCAAGATTATGAGTCCTGCGCTCTACCAATCTACCAACGGATCCATTCTGGCCCCATGTTTTCTATACAGTGTCCATACCACACGGCCATACAGCAGGGGCGTAAGACTGCCCGCTTGTAGACGGGCAGTTTGGCGCATGGTCTTGTTTACACAGTAACCCCACACTCACTTCCATTAGTCTGCTGAAGGAAGTGGCCTCCTGTTCACGTCTGGTCTCATCGGTACTTCTTGTTCATGCTGCAGGTTGATGTCAAGGTATTCCCCAAGTAGAGGAAGCTGTCCACGCTGTTCAGCTTTGTTCCCTTGATTTCAATACCAGGCTTTGGAGACCATGGGCCTGAAGGAAGCTGAAGCATCACCTCTGGTTTCCGCAGGATGTAGATTAGACCCCAAGGTTTGGACAGACAGTGGTGCAATTCCGGTACGTCTGGCTCATTCCAAGCTGCGAGGGCGTATTCGTCCACGAACATGAAATTTCTCATGAGGACGGTGAGACTTACAACTGGTTGAAGATCTTTGAGCCTATCCTAACATCATTCTTTGGATGTGGGTGAGGTAAAAGACAGTGACACTGACCTTGTGATTAAATGTGCCAATGAAAGACACCGAGACACATTTCTCACATGTTGTTGATGTTGAATACCATGTGACAGGATAGTGATTACAACAGTCACACCTGTGCCTCTGATAGCAATACATTTACTGACTGATGGAATAGCTCAATTGGTACAGCGCCGGACTCATAATCTTGGTGATCCTGGGGTTGTGGGTTCGAATCTCTGCAAGGCCGTTTCAGTGCAGGGGATTTTTCCCTCGGAGTTAACTTTGGTTCTGACTCCATTTCCCATACAGTCCTTCGAATGAGACTATAAACCGAGGTTCTGTGTGTGAACGCACGCATAACATCTTGCAAACACGTAAAATTCCATCACCAACTTTCGGAAGATAAGGCCAGTTTGGCCATTGGTATGGATGACACGTAACACATAGCATGCACCTTGCGTGAGAAATGGAAAGAATGAAGGAATAAGGAAACTGAGTGAACTATATTGACCGGATGATACAGGAAACGACTGAATGAATGATGCGCTGGCAGGCAGCTCTTCAGTCAGCACTACCCAGGTAGGCAGCCCATTGCGTAAATGAGAGTGTTTATCATAATATCATATGTAAAGCGCTTAGAGCCCTAATCTTTAAAGAATAGGCGCTATGAAAATTAACATTATTATTATTGTTGTTATTTCAGACTCACAAGACAGGATCTCAAACGCTGACGGGCATCTTCAATCGTTACGCTCTGGTGCACAATCTCTCCGTGGCAATCCGCAAAGTATTACGGGCTCACATCCCTTCAACAAAGTTTGGGTGGATTCCAGATATCTGGCCCTTACCCCAGGGCGTCGACCACTATGACATGATCACAGACCACGTTCGCTTTGATGAGAAGTGCGTGAAGCACTTTCTGCCCAACGACACCGTGTTCGTCAGTGTTGTACGTGAGCCTCTGGATCAATTCGTGTCTGCCTTCTATTACGGCAAAGGATCGCTTGAGAAAACAAGCTCTAAAAAAGATACCTGGTGAGTTTTTTGTTTTTTTGCTTTTGTTTGTGTTTAATAGGACCTGGAGGAGAGGTGCGTGCATATAGCCTATTCACCATTCACCATTCACTACGGATATTTATGAAGCTTTGCAAAAAGAAGTGAGAACACATCTGGATAATCAATTGATTTACACGGAACTGAACGTCAATGTGCACTTTTTCTGTCCCTGTGGGATACAGTTTTGAACTGAGGGATGCTAGGCATCAGGTGCTTGCCTCTCCCTCCCTGTCCCTCCCCTTCTCTTCCTCTGTTGAGGTAGTTCCTGAAATCAGCGAGGCTTTGTTTGTAAGCTGAAGGCCAACCTTAATTGAACGAAACATGAGCTCGCGAATCTAGACCAGGAAGTGACTACTTAAAAGAGATCCTCTCTCAACTAAAGCCAGTCATCCACGATACAGTCCGCTGAGTGACGACGGACTAAGAACTGGTTCTCGATGGAAGGTTGAATTATCTTCTGTTGAGTCAAGGGACACAACGCATTCGCCCAGCGCTTGATTGAGATACATTATTAGCCCTGTTGGGTTTGAATTGCTCTCAATTGAATGTGAAGTCGATTTTAGCGACGTTTACGATCTCTTGGCCCGAACTTTAACTTTGATTCCACAGCATTGTGAACGCGATTATTTTGCCCATACCATATGACCTGAATTTCCATTCTCGATTCACTGGTGAACATTTTCATATGGTATGGGCAAAATAATCGCGTTCTCATTGTCGGTGAGTCCATTTCTCTTGATTCAACGCCTTCTTCCTTGCGCTCAACTCTGAAGTGATCTGAAGCGATCAAAGCTAAGTGCATTTTTCGTTATTTTCTTTGTTTTTGTTCCACCTGAAGACCTAAGAGGTCGAAACGCGTTGTGTTTTTTGTCTTGTGACTCGTTTTTTTTTTTTTCACGTTTCTCTGGGCGGTTCGCTGACATTTATTTAAGATTTGTTTAGATTTCCGCCTGCAGTCGTCTAACTTTGCAACTAGATCTTGTTCTGCTCTTGGGATTTTCCTTTCTCCATGTGAAGATGAAAGATGTTGCGTGCAAGCAGTCTGACATGCTGATCATCGCTGTTTAACACAGATAAATAGAAAGGACACTCGTTTTGCGTAGCACATTGTACTGGGTTTCAGGAGTCCCTAGTCCACATTGATTTCTGGGTAAGAACATGTGAGCCCGATTAGTAGACGTGTTGAACTTAAGATATGATCGAATAAATTCAACTATTTGATCTTCTAATGTTTTCAATTGCTTTTCCGAAAACTTCATGTTACTGTAGTAAGCGTTCAGCTTTGATGAAGCAATCACATTCACGGCGTTGATTTCTTTGTACAACAATAGTGGAGAAATCGAAATTCTTTCCAACACTGTCTGGAATTCTTCAAAAAGAAGACACAGACATACATACAAACATATATACATACATACATACGCACTTGCATACATACATACATACATATACATAAATGCGTGTACACACACACACAACACACACACACACACCACACACACACACGTGCGCGCGCGCATATGTAGACACACATATGCCCCTCACACTTTGCAACAAGGCCATTCTTAACTGAACGAAGCTTTAGATCTCGAACCTATTTCGTCCAGTTTGAGATCTCGGCCATCTTGTCTTAACTGCCCGATCTTTTGGTTTGTGACTCAACATCGGTGAGATTCACGATTCTCTCCTAACTTCGGTTCGCGGTGATGAAGAAAAGAATCGCTCAACATGTTCAGCGACCGGTTTGTGTTCGCGCAAAGGGAAGTAACCACATGAAAGCTCACCTACAATGGAACTCAGTTTACGTCAACTTTCCAGTGGCTGAATCAGTCTGTGGTCGGTTGACCTGAATTTCCATTCTCGATTCACTGGTGAACATTTTCATATGGTATGGGCAAAATAATCGCGTTCACAACGCTGTGGAATCAAAGTTAAAGTTCGGACCAAGAGATCGTAAACGTCGCTAAAATCGACTTCACATTCAATTGAGAACAATGCAAACCCAGCAGGGCTAATAATGTATCTCAATCAAGCGCTGGCAATGCGTTGTGTCCCTTGACTCGACAGAAGATAATTCAACCTTCCATCAAGAGCCAGTTCTTAGTCCGTCGTCATTCTGCGAACTGTATCGTGGATGACTGGCTTTTAGTTGAGAGAGGAACTCATGTAAGTCGTCACTTCTTGGTCTAGATTCGCGAGCTCATGTTTCGTTCAATTAAGGTCGGCCTTCAGCTTACAAACAAAGCCTCGTTGAAAGAAGAGAAATGGACTCACTGACAATGAGAACGCGAGATGAATAGAGAGAAGAGGGGAAAGAGGGGAGAGAGAGAGAGAGAGAGAGAGAGAGAGAGAGAGAGAGAGAGAGAGAGAGAGAGAGAGAGAGAGAGAGAGTGACACTGACACATTTTTATTGGCATTAGCTTTTCACAGCCTCAGTGCCAAGGGGAACAATTTATGAAATAGCAATATACTAATACGAACGAGAAAAAAGGGAAAATACTCATGCACATCCACTTACATGTATACTTCAAGCACAAGCAATTTCCAATCAAGGCTAACACTACACACACACACACACACACACACACACACACACACACACAAATCATCATCATCAGAATAAATGCCAGACTCGACCAACCATCTGTAGTTATTTAAGTACTAAGCGTTCATGGGAACTCAAAAAAAAAAAAAAAATCGAGTACATATTTTTTGTCTTTTCAGTTTCTCTTGCTTTTTTTTTTTCTTCACTGTAGCTTTTTTCAATGCCTTCTTCCTTGCGCTCAACTCTGAAGTGATCTGAAGCGATCAAAGCTGAGTGCATTTTCGTTATTTTCTTTGTTTTTGTTCCAGCTGAAGAAGACCTAAGAGGTCGAAACGCGTTGTGTTTTGTCTTGTGACTCGTTTGTCCACGTTTCTCTGGGCGGTTCGCTGACATTTATTTAAGATTTTTTCAAGAGCAAAACAAGATGAAGAAAATTTTGGAGGCTACGCAACAGACAATGAAGGACACTTAAGGAAAAATAGAAGAATCAATTGGTCCCGTTCTTCGTTTGTAGAACTGAACGAACTGTGCGTGCGTCCTAAATTGAAACTCGATTACGATGAGCAAGGCGACTTATTTGGAACTTTGGAACTTTGCTTCCATCAGAGGATGGTATTGTTCGGCTCCGCTACACCAACCCCAAACAGCTATTCAGCGCCATCAAGAGAATGGAGATGGACAAGGATTTGCAGCACGTTCGAGGCCTTCAGCAACAGGGAAGACTTTTCCGCGACAGCATTCCATCAGCAGACATGAAGCAGTCGGCTGGCCATCTCATCAACCCCAGCATAAACGACCACCTGACCACATTTGTTTTAAAAGGACGGCTCCAACTGCTCGAAACTAACGCCATGTGTCATACGTAATACCCACACACGTATCCAAACCATTGGTCTCTTTGTGCATTTCACAGACACAGTTTCGCATGCTCTGAATGGTTGTCGGGCCTTAAAAGGCCTGTACACTCGGGGCATGTAGGTGTGTGGACATTGTCAAAAAGGAACTTAAAAAACATGTGGTGACTGAATTTTTGAAGTGTTTCACGACTGCATTGTTCCCGTTTACAACAACGCAGATCAGTATAAAACCTGACCTTTGTCTCATCGGTCATAGCAACTTAAAGGCTTTCATTGTCGGAATTTCCAACCCCCTTTGATCCATTTCTTCAGTTATGCTATGAAGAAAAGTTTTAAAAAATACACGCCTCTTTGTTTTTCATTGAGTGAGACAGGGTCTGATATAAAAGTTATCATTATCGTTATTGGGCCATTAGGAATTGTCCACAAATATGTGGTTCCAGCCCTTGCCTGCTCAGTTTGTCCAAATATAGGAGCAAAAAGCTGGCAAAATACTTGAGTATGTCAGTAATGATTGGGTCAAGGCGTGTTTTGGGTGAGACGACAGTTCCTCAGGAACAGGCAAGAGCCCTAAATCCATGCCAAGAAAAGAAGAGAAATGGACTCACTGACAATGAAAACGCGAGATGAATAGAGAAGAATAAGGGGAAAGAGAGAGAGAGAGAGAGAGAGAGAGAGAGAGAGAGAGAGAGAGAGAGAGAGAGAGAGAGAGACACTGACACATTTTTATTGGCATTAGCTTTTCACAGCCTTAGTGCCAAGGGGAACAATTTATGAAATAGCAGTATACTAATAGCAACGAGAAAAGGGAAAATACTCATGCACATCCACTTACATGTATACTTCAAGCACAAGCAATTTCCACTTACACAAGGCTAACACTACACACACACACACACACACACACACACACACACACACACACACACACACATCATCATCATCATCATCATCATAATAAATGCCAGACTCGACCATCCATCTGTAGTTATTTAAGTACTAAGCGTTCATCGGAACTCAAAAAAAAAAAAAAAAAAAAAAAAAAAAAAAATCGAGTAGATATTTTGTCTTTTCAGTTTCTCTCGCTTTTTTTTTTTTTTTCACTGTAGCTTTTTTCCGCCCAAACACCTTTTTGTTCTGTCTTTTTTTTTTTTTTTTTTTTTTTTGAAATTTACCTTCGTTATGTTACCACTGTCATTTTTTTTTTTTTTAGTATCAGTGTTGTTCGGATGACAGTATCTTGTTCCTCGTATTATTTGCTTCTGCAATAAATTTTGAAAGCGATGTTATCATTTCTTCGTCTCCGGATATAAGAATAGCTACTAAATCATGTCTCTCTGGAAACAGGTAAAGAAAATAAACTATACTTATTTCGAATTGACTCATATGCAGGGCAATGAAAAATAAAATGGGTTCGCGTTCGTCTTCAACTTCCTTGCAAACACATTGAGCACAATTATCCATTTCCTGATCGTCAATAAACCATCTCCTGTTAGCCTTTAATCCAAGAGTTCTCATTCTTAGTCTGGCAAAAAGACTTCGATGCCATCTATTTTTAATGACTGAGATATATTTTTCAGCTTGGAAAATACTTTTAAATGAGCAATACCAACTATATTTTGTTTTCTTTCTACATGGGAATGCCAGTTTTTGCTTATATGAATTGATTAAACGATCTTTAAATTCTGAGATAAAGGCAACGTCACTTCCAACTCCCTGACTCATCCAAACTATACCGAAACCGTTCTCAATAAGAACTTTTCTGATATTGTCTACCCAATTTTGCCTTCCTTTTTCATGTTGCTGCAGCAGCATTTCATACGCCTGCCTACATAATCTTTCCATTGGAAGCTTTATAATCTTTAGCCAATATTTTACACTCTTAATAAATGTTCGGAGCTTTAGTAGATATCTGCCAGTCTCGCCGTATGCAAGTATGTTAGAGGAGCTAAGGGGTATATTTAAGAAACGTTTTATAGCAAAACTGTGCACTGTTTCTATCTGCTTATTCTCTGCTGCACCCCAGATTTCTGCTGCATATGTCAGGATAGGCTCGATCTGTGTGTCAAATAACTTCCAGAAAAGTGAAGAATCAGTGGAACTTAATTTGTTCATAGCTCTGAGAAATTTCAGTGACTCCCTTCTTCCCTTTTCTACATGCCTCTGTCCAACTGTATTTAAACTGAGCTTAGTGGTAAAAATTACTCCAAGATACTTATAGGAATTTGTAACCTTTACTTCCATATTTCCATACCACCATTTTTCATGAATAGAAAGATGTCCTCCCTTGCGAAAAACCATTACATTCGTTTTATCCAAATTCACGCTCAAAGTAAGTCTATCAGCTTCCTGTTTTAGAATATTCAACTGATTTTGTAAGCCAACACCAGTATCTGAGAGAAGAATAACATCGTCAGCAAACAGCATCAAAAACATTTCAAGAGCTCCTGGGAGCATCTGTATTCCATGCTTTCCTCTTTTTGATAATTCAATAGCTAATTTCATTTATAAAAAAACGAAAACAACCTTGGACTAAGTAAACAACCTTGCTTAACGCCCTCTTGGGCAACTGAAGAAATCCGTGTAAACATGCTTGTCACGCACACACACACCAGAACAGTATCATATATACCTCTAATGGCTCTGTACAATTTACCTTTAACGCCACTGTTTCTCAACACATTCCACAATATATTTCTGTTCACCGAATCAAAGGCCTTCTTGAAGTCAACGAATGCAACATACAACTTAGAATTTTTATTCAAATACTTTTGGACTAATGCATATAAGGTGAATATATGGTCAATGGTGCTGTAGCCCTCTCTGAATCCTGCCTGCTCTTCAATTATTTTTTTCCCTCTTTATCTGCCCAGTTAGTAAGCCTTTTGTTTAAAATATGCGTATAAATTTTTTCCTATTACACTTGTCAGTGCTACTCCTCTATAGTTATCCGGATTGTTTATGTCTCCCTTTTTGTATATTGGTACTATAATAGATTTTGACCAGGCTACTGGAAATGTTCCTTTCTCAAAGAGGACGTTAAAGAGATCCACTAAAAAGTCAATAACAGCAGCATTTGCCAGTTTCAACATTTCACTTATAATTTTATCGATACCAGCACTTTTTTCCAGTTTTTAAATGTTTGATACCATTCATAACTTCACTTTTGGAAATTGGCTCATTGAACAGAGGTTCTTCTACATTATCGTTTTCTTCTTCTGTCATAACATTTTCGTCTTGATATGTATCTCCCACATCATTGAAGACTCTATAGAAATGATCATACCACTGTTGAGAATTAATTTCATTATAAATTACACTTTTTCTATTTACAGATCTGATGGTTGACCAAAATAACTTTGGGTCATTAATCGACTCCCTTAATTTTTGAAGCCTAATCTCGTCATATTTCTCTTTTTTTTTCTCCTTTCTCAATTTGTTATATATCTTTCTTTCGTTGACATATAGCTCCTTACGTTCTACTAAGTTTGTTTTTGACCTTCGCCAGCTCCTTAGAAGACCTTTAACCGTTTTCTTTTCTTTTGAGTACATTCTTTATCAAACCACACATTTGTTTGTCTTTTTCACTTTCCCACTTACCCGAATCATACATGCTGCCGCTGCATATAATGCATTGACAAAAACATCGACACATCCATTAATATCATCCTTCAAAATATCTTTCGCTCTCTTCAAGCATTCTATAAACTCACAGGAACCAATTTCATCTTGGTAAATCTTCACATTTTCATCACACCACACAATTCTTTCTTCCTCATTTTCTGGCAACACGTTCTCTCCCTTTGCATTCTTCTCGTTCTTCCATGTCAACTCAACCGGGAAATGCCAGGAATGTAAAACTATCTCCCACACACACATCACAATTTTTTAAACAGTTCTGATGACACAATGAAATAATCAATCACACTACACCCATGCGATGACACATATGTAAACTCGCCATTAACATCTCCTCTGCAGCTCCCATTCACCATTAGCAGATCATACATATAACAAAATTCAATCAGAGAAGCTCCAAACTTATTGACAACTGAATCTTTTGAACAGCGCCTAACAGACTCATCTTCCTCATCACGTTCCATGTTAAAGGTATAAAATGTTATGTCTTGGCCTTCAGGCTGTTCATTTCCTGTTCTAGCATTCAGATCACCAGCTACAATGATATACACTTCGGCTGTCTCCATGCTTTGCCTAAGATTTTCCTCCAGAATGACTATGCCGTCTTTTATTTCATTACTATTATAAACTGGACTTCCCTCAGGCGCAACATAACATGCCACAAGCAAAATATCTTTATCTACATTAAACAACATCTTATCAACCCTTATAGCAACAATATTATCATCTTTTTTTTTATTTTAATCACTTCTTTTATATACTGACGGTAACAATTCTTTACAAAGCGAGAGAACTCCACCTGAGTTTCTGCCTTGGTTCGATATAGCTTTCTTGCTGGGGCGCAAACTTAACATAATCCGTAAAACACCGCTGAAATCAATTTGCAATCAACAAAAGTTTCAGTCAGACACACAAAATCAAACGTACGCACATAATTAACAAAATCAATATCATTGAATTTGCTATATAAATTTTCTACATTGTAGTTGAGGAACGACAACTGAGGCGATGGATGGTCAGGCCTGTCCTATTTAGCGTCACTGGCAGAGCGCAACGACCTGTCACTGCCACGAGCACTCAGGTAGCCACGTATCGGCGTTTTTGCTGTCGCCTCCGGCTAGAACCACCATGGTTACCACGTGCATCCCGTTCCACGCTCCTACGCCTCGCACCCGTGTCACTGCCAGCGTTGGAAAGGCCGCCACGGCGTGTCGCACCGTGACCTTCGCCCCCCCCCCCGTCAAGCGCCGTGTAGTAGGGGAATCCCCGCCTGTCGTTTCATTGCCCCGGCCTCGCTGACGTGTTTCTGGATCAGCTTTCGGACACAACCCCTCGCCAGCTCGCCGTCCCCTGCCGTGCTGGAAGATGCAGAGGTGGACGCTGTCACTGCCGCGTAGCTCCTGGCATAGGGCCTCTTGGGTCCGACCGTCAGCTTTCCTTTGACAAAGTAGGGCGGCTTTGCCCTCCTTCTTTGCCTCGCTGACGATGGCAGCCTGTCTTCCGGTCAGGTCGTTGGCCACTCGGACTCCTTTCCCCTGCAGTCTGGCCCGAGTCTCTGTCAGTGAGGACCGTCATCTTGTCCCTCCACTGACTGAACTTCACGACCATCGGCCTGGGCTGGTCGCCTCTTGCTTGACCGACACGATGCGCTCTGACAATGTCCTGCTGACACCACTGCTTGTGTCCTGGCACACTGTTCAGAGTGTCTGTGACCACACGGGCACATGTGTCATAATCCTCATGATCACTGCTGTGCGGAATGCCGAAAATCCGAAGATTGTCACGTCTGGAGAAATCTTCCAATCTGTCCATTTCAGCATCCATCGACGTGATCTGTTCAGTCAGTGTCTCTAGTGCTGTGGACAGTTTCCTAGTCTCGTCCTTTCCCTGCGCACAGTCAGAGAACAGCACTGTCATGTCACCTGACATTTCCTCCACAGCAGCTGCCAGTCGACTGTTTTCCCCTTTCTAGGCCGTCACAGCGTTGGCTGATCTGCTCGCACTTGTCTTTCACCTGGTGTAGCTCAGTTTTGATCGCACGCAAATCATTTCTGATGTCGGCGGTCTGCTGTTTGTTTTTTTTCTGGCTCTGTTGGTGAATGCGGTCAGATTTTTTCTGCCATGTCCGGTGCGATCGCTCCTAACTTTTCACTGCTGCTGTTTGGTCCGGAGTGACACTGACCTTCTCCTGCAGACTGTTAGGGCCTGGTTCTTCTCCAAATCGCCGCTCAGTAGAACACGCCACACACACACAGCACGGCGTTGACAGCACACAACGAGGTCAACGCCGGCACGTGCAAGGCATGTTGACACGACGCGTCAAAACAGCTGTACCCATCTCCTTCTTCAGTAGATGTACCTCGCTGGTTACTTTGCTCCACAACAACGGATGCACTGTCTGATATGAACACAGCGACCACAGTGTTTATTCCACACCACACCAGCAACACAGAGATGAAGCAGAAAAAAAATAGGCAGTGATAATGTCGACTAGCGTCACATCAGTGTCATGCCGACCGGAGCTCACCCGCTCTGTTCTCACAACACGACTCGCTACACTTCGACCACAGAACTGACCTATGCGAGCCCTCCATAAACATAAGTCAACCATGGTGACTTTGTGTCTCTGTTCACACACTTTCCTGGCACCTTGTTAACTCAATATTTAATTTCTTCAGGCCCCTAGCCCATAGAAATAAAGTCAAGGTACAAAATCACGTTGTACGCTGGAAAGAAAATTCATACATAGGAATATTCATTTCACCAAAATTAAACCTTAAGAATGATCTACATTATTTGGTTCACAAATCCATGATTGCAGTGTTTCTTTGTCGTAAAGCATAGAAGATATACATGGCTAACTTTCGGATCAGTGAAGCTGATCCATTACGAAGAAGAGTTATATAGGACTGTTCAATTCCACCTAGATACTTTGAACGGATTCCAATATACAATGGGCAAATGTGTATAAAATGTTCATCTTCAATAACTTTAAAAACTGGACATGTAAAGTTTCTGTTTTCGCCAAACATCGTTCTGAGTGAAGAGCCATTAATTGGCAATACCCCAAGTCTTAATTTTACCCAACCCATCTCGGAAACATCTTTTGTCAACGAACTGAAAGTATCCTTCACTTTCAAATGACTGTTTGAAAAGACGGTAGGTGCTATAAACGTCTCCATTCATAACTGAACTATGCCATTCTTGTTGATAATTGTCTATCAACGCTGTTTAAACAAGGATAAAATGATTGTTCACACCCTACTCCTTGGTTAAACCAAGCACATCCAAATCCCATTCTAAATAGTGTATTTCTAACCAAACTAACCCAGCATGGTTTCCCTTGGTCATCTAAATTCTTAAGCATAATATAAGCCTGTTTCGGTATCCTAGACAAGCCCATCTTTAAAATTTTCAACCTGTACTTGATACATCTAACCGAACTATTTACATAAAGAGGAAATCGCCCGGTTTCACCAAGGACTAACTTATTTGGTACTTTCAAAGGGATTTCAAAAATCGTTTACATGCAAACATGTGAACTTTTTCAATGTTCTCCAATCTGTGTGTAACCCCACAATTCAGCAGCATACATCAACACGGGTTGTACTTGTGTATCAAAGATTTTGAAGAAACACGATTTGAAATATTATATAGTCTTCCAACGTGCTTTACGCATTCAATACATGCTCTTCTGCCCTTGGTCGCCAGAGGATCAACACATTTGTTTAAAGTCATTCTTGTCGTAAAAACAAATCCAAGATAGTTATATTCATTGACCACTTCTAGTTTCACTTCATCTAAAGTCCACTTTTCATACTTGCCTAAGAATCCCCCTTTACGAAAAACCATAATCTTAGTTTTATCTTTATTAATCTTCAGAACACATGATCTTGCAAGCATCATTTAATATATCAATTTGGTTTTGAAGACCTCTGGCAGTACAGGACAAAAGAACAATGTCATCTGCGAACAAAAGTAAAAATAGTTCAGCAAGACCAGGCAACAACTGTATCCCATGTAATCCATTATCATTCACGTGGTTTGCATCTCATTTATAAAAAGTGAAAAAAGTTCAGGGCTTAAAATGCACCCCTGTCTCAGACCAACAGGACAATCAAAAAATTCTGTTAAGTGTCCATCAGTTCTTACACAGGAAAGTACTGATTTATAAACAGCCACTACAGCCTTCATGAATTTTCCATTTATGCCAGTTTTTATCAAAACTTCAAACAAAGGTTCATGTTGCACAGAATCAAAAGCTTTTTTTAAATCAACGAAGCATGCATAAAGTTTACCACCTCTTTTAGAAAAGCTTTTCTCTATTATTGCATTTAAGGTAAAAATATGATCAAATGTCGAATAACCTTTTCTAAATCCAGCCTGGGTTTCTGTCAATATTTTATTTGTTTCAATCCAATTTACTAGTCTTTTGTTGAGAATCATTGTGTAACACTTGCTCATTAGGCTTAAAGGAAACCCCTCTGTAATTGTCAGTCAGTGTTTTATCCCCCCTTTTTAAAAATCGGAACAATAATCGCTGTACTCCAATCATCAGGGTAGAGACCCTGATTGAAAAGCGTATTAAATAGCTTTGTCATAAAAGGAACCGAAAAATCATCACCCAGTTTTAACATTTCTGGAACAATTTCGTCAATACCACACGCTTTTCCCGTTTTCAATTTTCGAAGGGACCCGAGGACTTCCATTTCACTTATAGGTACATTTAATTCTTCACAGCTACAGTCTTGGTTTTCAAGAGTCAAACTATTTACTTTTATTGCTGGGATGTTAAACAGTTTTTTTGGAAATGTTCAAACCACTGCCTGTCTGATATTTCTGGGCTCAAGTTAGTCTTCCTTCTTCCTGAAAGTTGTCTAATCTCTCTCCAAAATGATTTACTGTCTTTGCCATGAGAAACAAGCCGTAAAGCCTTTTTCTCGTTTAGAGCTACGCTTTTTCTGTTCCAAAAGTGATTTATATTCTTTTCGATTCTGAACATATTTTCTTCGGTCATCAGGATCTTTCTTTTGTCTGGCTACAGTTAGTGAAAGTCTTGTTTTCTTTTTGGACTGTTTGCACTCTAGATCAAACCATTGAGGGTTACTGATATTACTCCCAACATAAACACGCTTCTTCATGCAGTCACTACAAGAGACTAAAGTACTAGAAAACAATCTCACCGCTTCATTGATGTCAGAATCTATTAATCTTAGAGCTTCAGAAAACAATTGTGAGATTCAGCTGAGTGGCACTGGTCTCTAAACTGTTGTTCGAAAGCAGGATTCCAAATGCGTTTTTTTCTATCCACTTCTTTTCCCTGATATTATTACTTTTAGACAATTTTATCTTGTCGCATGCATCTTTGGATGCTAAAAGTTTAATACAAACAGGTAGATGTGGTGAGAGTCGATGGTTGACAAAACACGCAAAGACGTAACACAATCTTGAAGAAATAATTCACTGGAAATTATGAAATAATCAATAGTACTACTACCCGCACTTGAAATGAAAATAACGAATCATCAAACCCATATTGGACAAGGCCATTGCAATAACACAATCAAAAGTAGTACACAAATCAAGTAAATCTTTCCCGAAATCGGATACTTCTGTATCATCTGACTTTCGTGTAAACATGTCATCTTTTTTATCATTATATAATGATTTCCGCGTGCACATATCAAAAAGTGTATCACATAATCTCGCATTCTCACATCCAGTCCTCGCATTCATATCACCACACATAATAAGATGAACATCTTCAAATCTTTCATATAAATCAACTAAACATTGCTCAATGATTTCCACTCCAATGCCATGCTGTGCTTGTCTCCAGAATTTACTATCATATGGGTGGATATATGTACAGATCAGAAATACTGGCTTATCTTTCCCTGTCAACTTCTCATCCAGTTTCAGAATAATAAGCTGTTCTAAATATGTATCAGTTTTCGTGATATATTCTGCCAGGGTTTTACGCACAAACACTAATACTCCACCAGAGTATCTGCCTTGCTGAGATAATTTTACAGCTTTAGCAGTGTATACATCATAATCTTTAAAAGGTGTATACTGAACAATGTCAACATAAACAAACTTTGGGTTCAAAGAGAAAATGTCAAAATATAACAATGTAGAAACAACATCAGGAATGTCAAATTTACGCATCAACCCTTCACAGTTCCACGTACAAATGTTAAAACAAAATGGGCCTTGGCCACCCCATCATTTGTCAGAATTACCCCCAACACCACCCCCGCACCCATTTTCCACTCCACCAACACCCCTCTCTCTCCCTCCACCCACAGTGATAAGACCGGCCCTTCCAGTTTTGTTCCCCCCCCCCCCCCCCCCCCCCCCCTTGCCCCCTGCGTGTTTGCTTTGTTCATCCCATTTCTGCAGTGTGTTTCCTTTCTCGCTGACATTGGCTTTCTCCGTTGCTCGATTTACAGAACTCGTTCTCTGTCGTGTCATCATTGTGCTCAGGTTCGACGACGCAAAGTTGTCAGATGCCTGTGCATTCCGTGCATGACCCCTCGACCCCGACCTTGCACACTCGCTCGCGTTCACGCTCTGGCTCTCTGTCATCTTCTTTGGTTGATTGAGACTTGGGTACTCCGCCATTGAAAGGGGTGAGAGAGGAGCTTGGACTTCTGTTGCTGCTGGCAGTTGACAAGGATCAAAATCCCAACTGACTGCGACTGGTCTTGATTTTCTGTCTCCTGGTCGCCATTATTACTGTGAATGACAGCCTCCTCGTTCTCATCATGTTCTTTTTTCACCGTCTGTCTCTCTGTCCCTGCTCAGTCTGACCACTTCCTCCTTTTCAATATCATAGGTGAATATGCCTTCTTCTGTGATCAGCTTGTCAAATTTCATTCTTGTCCTCTGGCCACTGTCGTATAGTGTTTTGGCTTTTTCTCTTAGTCCTTGCCTTTTGATGCGCACAATTTCAGAAAAATCTTCTCGAACAAAGATATTTTGGTATTTGTCAGAACTTTTCAGTTTCTTTGCATTCCTCATGATCAGAGTCTTTGACTTGTATGAAAGAAATTTGGCTATGATGACATCACTTCTTCCCATTCTGTGCGCTCTCTCAATAGCTATCTCCTCCTCAATGCCCAAGCCTTCTCTGATCACACTTCTCACTTTCTGTTCACAGTCATTCCAGTCTTCTTTTGTCTTGTCTTCAGTCCTACAAACAGAAGGTTATTTCGCCTACTGTGGTTCTCCAAAGAATCGCATTTGAGTCTCAGTGTCTCCATTTCTTTCCTGAGATCCTGGTTTTCTTTCAGAAGGTTATCACAACATGCCCTCATGGATTCTAACTCTTCCTCGATTTGATCCTGTGTTCTCTCCACCCTCTCCAACTGTTCAATCAGAGTATCACTTACTTGTTGAATCTTGCTCTCCAGTCTCTCAGTCTGCTTCTGCTGACTTGCTTTCAGGACCTCATGCTCTGCAGCCTGCTGCTCTTTCAACTTTCTGGTGACATCTTTCATTTCATCTCTGATGCTATCTCTGATACACTGGTACATAGCTTGCATGTTGTTCTTTTCTGGTGAAACTGGGCCTGGATTGGATTCAACATCCCCAGAACACAGCAATAGGAAAGACAGGAAAACCATGGCGATAGCTGTCATGACACCAAAACGTCCCTTTCTGACCATAGGCACATCATCCCGTTTGTAGGTGACAGTCTTGCAGCACAACATTTCACAAGTGGCAGTGAAGAGCAGGTTGTGTTTTCCCCATTGTACCACATCCCTTCCACAACAACAAAATGCCCCCTGGATGTTTGATGCAGGATTTCTTCTCAAGAATCTTCATGAGCACAAAACAGAACCTGTCTGTGACTTGCCGGTGGTGCTGGGGAC
>JADBJO010002603.1:78169-83169 GCA_016801955.1 Conus betulinus | reverse complement strand
TAGAAACTGCTCCCACAAGGTTTAGAGGTAACTAGCTTACTATTTCTTTCGACAAAATCAACAATTAAACATTTTACCCCCTCAGTAAAATTTTAGCAAAATTTGCTCAAATGATTTGATTGAATACATTTCTCTTTTACTTATTATTCGCCCTATTAAGAAATTTCAAGATTTTAGATTCCTCCCCCCACCCCCCACCCCTCCCCCACCCACCCATCAGCTATTCAAAGTGTCATGCTTCCTGGTTCATTCTTTCATTCTGCAGAGCTTGCTTACAGCTGATTATGTCTGGTAAAGATAGTGAGTGATTAAGATCATCCTTTTATTCTGCAGAGCTCGCTTACAGCTGGTTATATCTGGTAAAGATAGTGAGTGAAAAAGATCATACTTTCATTCTGCAGAGCTCGTTTACAGCTGGTTATATCTGGTGAAGATAGCGATAAATATCATTCTTTTATTCTGCAGAGCTCCTTTACAGCTGGTTATGTCTGGTAAAGATAGTGATAAAGATCATTTTTTTCATTCTGCAGAGCTCGCTTACAGCTGGTTATGTCTGGGAAAGACAGTAATAAAGATCATTCTTTCATTCTGCAGAGCTTGCTTACAGCTGGTAATGTCTGGGAAAGATAGTGATAAAGATCATTCTTACATGATGCAGAGCTCACTTACAGCCGGTTATATCTGGTAAAGATAGTGATAAAGTGATCAAGATCATTCTTTCATTCAGCAGAGCTCTCCTACAGCTTGAACATAATATTTAATTTCCGTTGAAGGCAATCTACGACAGAGCATCTCATTGCCATTTCCGTCTCTGTTAAAACTTCTGGCAGCGTTGAAACCCTAACGTTTAAATACCACTGTCTCAAAAAGGCAAACAAGCAAACAAACAAGCAAGCAAGCAAGCAAGCGAGTAAGTAAGCAAAAGAGCACATATCACACAAGTGTGGGTACAATGTCCCAATAAACACTTCATATGGACACTCTACACTGCAATCATAATGATACAAAGTCAACTTCATGCCTTTGTTTCGACCTCACGCAATCTGGGCCAGTGATCTAACTGACCTATGTGGCCCTTTCTCGTCCCTTGACATTGATCACAACTTCTTGCTGTGTAAAATGGTTCGCTTTGTTTTTCCCCACCTTAATCATGGCATTTCTTTTTAATACAAGTACACTATCTACTAATCGTCACGAATCTGTATCCCTAGGTAACAACCAGTCCAGTGTTATACTCAAAAGAGTGGTGTGTCACAAGGGTCAGTTATTGCTCTCTCTCTCTCTCTCTCCTCTCTCTCTCTCTCTCTCTCTCTCTCTCTCTCTCTCTCTCTCTCTCTCTCTCTACCTACCTACCTACGGGAGAATTGTCCCTTTACATACCAAATGCTCCTGTGAGTTCATGGGCGGTGATACCTCTTTCCACTTTACCCTCTCCGACCCCACACAATCACCTATGAAATTACAAGACAATGCTGACCAAGTAGTGAATTCGACTGAATTCAGTAATATGCCCTTACGCCCTCTGTAAACATCGGGTGCAGGCCGTGATAAACAACTGGAAGAAGTGAAAGCTCACAAAGTCTTAAAAATCACCTTGGATAGTCAGCTTTTCCTGGCACTCCTCATCACTGAGCTGTCGAACGTGTTTCTCAAAAAGTCTGTCAAATGTTGAAGTTTTTCTTGATGTAAACGCACGTTAAATAAATTTACTCGATGGTGGGAGGGGGAGGGTGGATATTCGGTCATCTGTCCATTATGCCAAAAACTGTGTATAATTCGTGTGGTGCTAGCTGATACGTTGGAACTTCTCGTCAGTGTTCATTAGCAAGCTCTTCGAGCTATTCTTATAGGTCACATCCATCACCACCTCAGAACTGTATCAAGCTGAAGACAATATTTTCTTGAGCATTCAGAACTTCAGGACAGGAAGGCATTAACGATGGACAGGATTGTGAACGGGTGTGCACCTTCGATTCTGACAGAAAAAAGTCGACTCGATCAATGGGAGTACGTCAATAATGTACCTGTCCAAACACCTAGAACTTGAAAATCGGTATGGATTTCTAAGCTAGATCTCTTTGGAACTCTGCACCAGTAATTATAAAAACATGAATAGGATTTACTCAGTATCATGACTAAGAGTACAAATGGGTCGTCTATCCTCGGTTGAAGAACAAACCTTTAAAAACCCATTTTCTTTCTTTCTGTCTGCGTATGTAGGCTGATACTCCTGCGCGGACACTCCCTGTACAGACAGGCAAGGATTAGCCCCATCTACCCAACAAAGGAGTGGTGTTTGTGTGTGTACGGCCGTTTTTTTTTATCCCGCCCTTAAAGCAGTCATACTCTAGTTTGGGGGAAGTGCCTGTATGTATATGTTTTTGCCTTGTAATTCGTGTGTGTGTATTTTTTTAACAGAATTTTGCCAGGCTCTTGTTGCCGTGGGTCCTTTTACGTGCGCACAAAACATGTTGCACACGGGACCTCGTTTTATCGTCTCATCCGAAAGACTAGCACCTAGACCACACCCAAATGGCCTACTGAATCGGTGAAAAGTTTTTGCCCCATACGGGGTTCGAACCTCTGACTTCTCGCTCATCTCCAAGGCCACCGAACCACTTATAACCCATTTTCTCAACGGGCTGCCTACCTTGATAAAGCCGACTGACCGTTGGCGCTAGCTTTTCCTTTTCCACGTCATTCAGAACGCTATCAGTTGATTTTGCGTAGAGGATACATGCCACTTTTGTATACGTGTCATCCATATTAACGGCCAAACTGGCTTTTTCCCCGTAAGTTTATAATAATATTTAAGTATGCTCAACATGTTATGCGTGTGTCGTCACACACGGAACCTCGGTTTATGTCTCCTTCGAAGGACTTTCCTGGAAATGGAGTCAGAGCTAGTGTCAACTCCTGGGGGGAGGGGGGGGGGGGGGGGGGGGGGGGGGGGGGGGACCCTTTACCCAGACGGTCAGGAGCCTACTGGACTGCGCCACCCCAGGATCATCTGGGAATATTTAACATGAAAAAATTGTATTCATAGATATTTGATCATCATCATCATATTCGTAATATCAATCATTACAAATTTGTTATTTTGAGGGTGGCTACGCCTTTTTTCCTGTCTTTTTTGTTGTTGTAATAATTAAGTTCATGTGCGTTTTTTGTTGTTTGTTTTTCGTACGTAGCAATGTTATGATTGTTGTATATCACACCTCCGTGCTCACCTCCCACCTCCATCCCTAGATCTTGACCCCCCCCCCCCCCCCCCTCCCCCCCCTCCCCCTCTCCCCCCCGCGTCCCCCCCTCCCCCCCCCCCCCCCCCCCTCCCCCCCCCCCCCCCTTGCCGGTTAAGTTCTCTTTGTTCCCACTGCTGTCCAGCCCCCGTTCCTGATAGCCTTGTTGTTTGCAGTTTGTGTCTTTAAAGATTCTTCTCCTTCACTCCCTAACGCCTTGGGAAATCATTGGGCGCCACGTACAACAGTTCACCGTGTTCCCCAGAACAGTTCACCGTGTTCCCCAGAACAGTTCCCAAGGTTTCCCCAGCTCTGTGGCTGTTTATCAAGACCTGGGTCTGCCACGAGTTCACTGCCCATTCTGCCATGCCAGTCCATTCTGCTAGTTCTGTCTTCCCTTCCGTTCCCCCTCCCCCTTCCCAGCAGTAGGAACCAGTTTCATCAAGGCCATTGGATTTTGTTACACGGCTATACCATCTTGGTTTTCTGTTCTCAACTGATGTCCGTTGCTCTATGGTCAAGCGCGCTGAGTGATGGGGTTTGACACACTTGCTCGTTGCTGACATGACCAGTAAATCTGATGGTTAGTATCTTGCGATAACAACTCATTTCCATGGGTTAGCTTATAATGTATAGTATCTTACGATAGCACCTCATTCCATGGGTTAGATTATAATGTATAGTATCTTGCGATAACACCTCATTTCTATGGCTTAGATTATAATGTATAGAATCCTGCGATAGCACCTCTTTTCCATGGCTTAGATTCTTGTTTCCCAACCCGCTTTGTGCTGGTCCATGTCTCGCATGCTTACAGGACGATGAAATGCATTGAAGAACCTGATCTTGCGTTTCATGGAGATCTTACTGTCCTTTCAAACAGGTTTTAGTTTGGACAGCGCTGACGTTTTCACTGGTGCCCTTGAGGAGATTCACGGTTTGCATCCCTCATTACTAATGACAAATCTCAGGTGAGAACTGTTGGACAGTTGGTAGCTCCTGCTATGAACAGTTATATCAATACTGATGTGATGCTATGGCTTGCAGTAAATACTTGGTCTTCTGGGCGCTGACCTCTGTGTCATATCTTCTTGATATTTCATCAAGTCTTTCAACAAGCTTGGTGAGTTCTTACTTCTTGCCTGTCAGGTCATCGATGTTGTCCGCAAACAGATCGTTCGCGCGATGGTTCTTTCTCCAATGCTAATTGTTCTAACATGATCTTAAGGTACACTGGTCATGATGTATTCTACGATATGTTGAAAGTGTGGGAGATACAAGTCCAACTGAAGTATGGAGCCACTCTCCAAAGGCAGCATCCGTGATCACTGTCTCTGTCACTCTGGAGTACGGGTGTTGGAAACATGTTGGCCACTTTCGCCCGATGTTAAGTTCTTCTTCGTTATGGCCTATAGCGCTTCCTACTAGATTCTGTCAAACGATTTCTTGAAGTCTGTTAAGACCGGTAGAGCTCCCGCTGGTGTGGAGGTACTCATGTTAAAGATCTGCTTAACAGCACTTCTGCCTTTGCAGGAACCAGCCCGTTCTTAAACAATTATGCTATTTGCTTGAGGCTGTAATCTTTTCAGAATGATTCCTACTATGACTTTGCTTGCATGGCTGATACAGCTGAGAGTATGGTAGTTCAGATTACATGGACATTTTTTTCTTTGCAAGAGTGACGACCAGCGCCCTGAGTCCGTGGTGTGGGGCACTCGCTAAACTGCCAGAACTTGTTACCCTTTTCATTGCAATATTTTG
>JADBJO010002603.1:61178-72276 GCA_016801955.1 Conus betulinus | reverse complement strand
ACACTGTACAAAAAACAAAGGTGACAGAAGCGATTGCAATAATTATCGTGGCATATCCCTCCTTAGTATCGTTGGGAAAGTCTTTGCACGAGTAGTACTGAAGAGGCTCCAAGTACTTGCGGAGCAAGTTTATCCTGAATCGCAGTGCAGTTTTCGTGCCAATAGATCCACTAGAGATATGATCTTCTCCCTTAAACAAATTCAGGAGAAATGTAGGGAGCAAAGGCAGCCACTCTTCATTTTCATAGACCTTACAAAGGCTTTTGATCTGGTCAGCAGGCATGGCCTTTTCAAGATCCTCCCCAAGATCGGATGTCCACCCAAACTTCTCAGCATCATCAGATACTTCCACGAAGACATGAAAGGCACTGTCGTCTTTGACGGCTCAACATCAGCTGCCTTCAACATATGGAGTGGAGTGAAAAACAGGGTTGCGTCCTGGCTCCCACCCTGTTTTAAAATCTTCTTTGCTGTGATGCTGAAACACGCTGAAGACCATGTCGTGTGCATGGATGACGGACGGATCCCTAAAGACCTCCTCTATGGAGAACTTGTGCAGGGAAAACGTCCCACACGCAGACCACATGTGTGATTCAAAGACTGTGCAAGAGGGACCAGAACATTGACCAGAACAACTGGGAAGCAACAGTCCTCGAACGGTCAGCCTGGAGACAGACTGTGCAGAAAGGTCTCTCCAAGTTTGAAGAGACACTCGCTCAGCAGCACGGGGAAAAAGAGAATGAGAAGAAAGGCTGCAGCCCAGGCAGACAGACCAGCGTCAGACTTCACCTGTGCCCTCTGCCACAGGGACATTCACGCGTCGGACTGGCCAGTCACACCCGTTGCTGTACCAGAATAGACGCCTAGAGCGCAACTCCATAGTCTTCCGAGACTGAAGGATGCCTACTATGTATGTATATATATATATATATATATATATATATATATATATATATATATATATATATATATATATATAGAGAGAGAGAGAGAGAGAGAGAGAGAGAGAGAGAGATTTTTTTTCCCCACTGCTAAATTGTTCAGTATAATATTGTTTGTCAATCAGTGTGTCAAGGTCAAGTGACCCCAGGGGTTAGGAAGGAGACGGAGTAAGTGGCGGAGAAAGGCACAGTCGACACCCCAAAACTCCCGACACCAGGTAAGGCAGGGGTAAATTCAAAAGAACATTTATTTTCACAAAATTAACATAAATATTCTCATTCACACAGATATGGGATGAGGGAAAACTAAAGAAGAAAAGAGGACAGACGAGGAGCAAGTTTTGAGAAGGTGGGAATTAGAGAAGAAGGATAGATACCTATCAGAAACTCTCTATTTAAGGGGACAAAGTAACCCCAATACACCTTTCCCCAGAACCCAGGTCACCCGCCTATTGTTTGCCCTAAATCCCACTAATCGCTATGTGCCTCCACGTAAAAGAAGAAAAAGCAAGGAACACACCCTACACATTCATTCACAGGACAACAACACAATTCAATCCCTTTCACACTAACGCCTTCCACACTCCATTCCTTCAAAATAGTCCTCCATTCATACTGTCTTGGATGGCACACAGCTGCTTCCACGCCTTCCACACAGCTTAAAAGTCACTCAGCTCATCTGCCATGGGAGCCCAGGACCCTCGTCTCGCAGTAGATGCCTTGGAGGGCTGCTCCCCGGTGCCTGAGTCCGACAGCTGCGTAGCCGGTTCAGGTAGTAGTAGATGCCTTGGAGGACTGCTCCCCGGTGCCGGAGTCCGACAGCTGCGTAGCCGGTTCAGGTCGCCGCTGCTGACTCAGCTGCCAGTCGCCATGGTAACCGGGCCAGCCTCCCAGCGACCTGCCTTGGTAGAAAGCGCTGGAACGCGCCAAAACCCAAAATCAAAAAAAAAAAAAAAAAAAAACAAAAAACGCCCCTGCGGCGAAGGTCAGTGTCTTTCAGAGAAATTCTTCATCTAGAACCTAAATGTGTTGGTGCAGTGAAGAAAGACATGAAAACAGTGTGTGCGAACCATTTATAACTTAATTTCTCTATGTTAAAATATAAATTTAAAATCTACATTTAATTTTTAGAAAAAGATTTCCCCAGTTTTGTTTTCTATGTGTGAAAATAGAAATTAACTCCCTTTATTTTCCCACAAAAAAAAAATAAAGGAGCCTCGTTCATCCTTTCATACGTCCATCCATAAAAAAAAAAAGTATTAAACATTAGGACAGACAGGACGAACAGGAACAGACAATGCGAAAGAAGCGGAGCCAACGCGGCGTCGCGATGGGAGGTCCCTGTTTCCGACTCAATATTAGTCGGATGAACACCTTATTTACGTCCGGATCCATCTCGCATGTCTGTATTCTAAATTACAAATATTTTAAAATAATAATGAACTCCAACCAGTCAGGCACCAACACATATCCAGCAAGACTTCTGGGCTGTCAGAAATCAACCATCCATATATCCTCCTCCTTGGTTAACAGCAGCGCCCAAAACCATTCTAGCACAAAGACAACCCTATAGTCCTGGTGCCACAAAAGATACGGAATTCTTTTTACAACCATGAAATGAGCTTCTCCTTACCCCAGAAATCACTCAGGAAATGGGTAAAGGAAAACAGAAATAGAGTCGGAGTACATAAATCACAATCGGAACACTCCGAATGGGCGGAAAACTATTCGAGAGCGCTTTGCTGACACGCCTCGACTACTACACACCTTTTACAAGCAAGATGGAAAATGGATAAAATAAAAAAAAACTTTTTTTTTTTTTTTTCTCTTCTCTCTTTCACTTGCGAAAAGGGTGGTTTCACGATAACAAAATACTTTTCTCTATATACAGAAATAATTCTTACCAGAACGGCGGGTGGTCAGAAAAGGAAGTGCCGGCCAGCCCCCAGTCTCGACGGAAGACGGGACTCGACCAACCAGTCCCCACTGAAAGGAACTTCAGGTCCTGGACGACCCAATGGAGAGTAGCAGTGGGTAGGGATAGAGATCCCAACAGAAGACCAGCGGCTTCCTTCGGCCGAGCGAACGGCTAGGTCCCCCGCTGCAGCGCTACGATGAAGTAGACAAAAGAGGCCCACTACCCAAGGATGGAGATCCTTACCACTCGGCTGCCAGCGAATCGAGTGCTTAATCAAACCCAAGATCGACCAACCCAAGATTGCAACAAGTCTGAATACAGTTACAGTCCCACCCAGGGACATCTCGAGAATGCTAACTTGCCAGAAAAACACGAGCAACACAATCCGGCCTGAAACTCTGGCCAGGTATCTACAAGAAAAAAAAAAAAAAAGAAAACCACCCACACGCGCACACGCGCGCTTACACACACATACACACACACACACACACACACACACACACACACACACACACACACACACACACACCGCACAGCCGCGCGGCAACGCACACTCACACGCGCGCCGTATCATCTGTACACACGTTCGCTCTCGCGTGCCCCTCACATTCAGCTTTTTTTTTTTTTTAATTGAAGGGGACAGTCAAGTCAGAGGATGCTGCAACCCCACGGACGACACGCTTGAGAGCATGACCTCTGTGCTCTAACATCCACACAAGCTAAAACTGACACACTGCCTGTCAGCAACAATCCCTTATGTGTAAAACTAAAGGATTTAAAAGGCGTCCGTGACAACACCCCCAAACTGAAAGGCTCGTGCCACTGAGGCACAGACTACAGCAGCCTCTGACGTACATGTCTCTGGGAATCACATGTACGGCGCCGTAGTTTATGTTGAAGGAAAAAAAAAAAAATGAATGTCAGTCCATAAAGAACTCGGCTAGCTTATTCCGTCATCCGACTCAGGAAATCTGCTTCCACATTATCTTTACCCGGGATGTGCCGGAAGGAAAAGGCCATACTTTGCAGTTCCATGGCCCACCCCATCAAACGACGGCTGACTGGACGAATCCGATGCAAATATGCGAGTGGGTGATGGTCAGTTTCCAGGGTAAACTCTCGTCCATAGAGGTACGGGTAAAACCGTCGAGTTGCCCACACTACGGCAAGGCATTCTTGTTCTATTGTGTGGTACCACAACTCTGCTCCCACCAGCTTCTTGCTCGCATATGCAACCGGTAACAATCCCTTGCCTTGATCTTGCAGCAAAACAGCGCCAAGTCCTGTGCTGGAAGCGTCGGTACGCAGCACATAAGGTTGGTCGGGTCCGCAAGCTGCAACAGGGTTCAGAAGAGACCGCTTCCTTGAGCTTTTCGAAAGCCTCTTCGCCCTCAGCGTCCCACTGTAAAGTCTCAGGTTTCCTGGCAGCGGTCCTATCCGTCAGAGGCTTGGCCAACTCAGCGAAGCACGGGATAAATTTCCTGTAATACCCGACCAATCCGAGGAAGGATCTCAATTCTTTCTTGGTCCTGGGTGGTCTGGCCTCCTGGATACGTTGCACTTTGTCCTGCTGTGGTGCCATGTGACCTCGTCCCACGACATGTCCGAGGAAAGGAACTTCAGCTTCTCCAATCTGACATTTGGATGGACGTGCAGCCAGTTGCACTTGTCGCAGCCGACTGAACAAGGTCCTGAGCGACTGCAAGTGTTCTTCCCATCCTTCAGTTGCCAGTAGGAGATCGTCAATGAAATTGTGAGCATGCTCCATCCTCAGCGCGGCTCCAGCATAAGTCGCATGATGCGACTGAAGACAGCACCAGCCGTTTTAAGTCCAAACGGCATTACCAGGAACTGGAACTGTCCTTCTGGTGTGGTAAATGCCGTTTTCTCCCTGTCTTCAGCTCTCATCGGGATTTGCCAATATCCCTTGGCGAGATCCAATTTGGTGAAGTATTGGGCCCTCGCCAACTGCGCAAATATTTTGTCTGTGTCTGGCATTGGTTCGGCGTCAAACTTTAGGACTTTGTTTAGTCTGCGAAAGTCGACACAGAAGCGCATTTTCCCATCTGATTTCTTCACTAACAGAATGGTGAAGAAAAAAAAGGTGAACTACACCTTTCAATCACCCCCATCCGTAGCATGGCTTGGATTTCTGTTTTGACGGTTTCCATCTGGGAATGTGGCAAGGGATATATGTTTGACTCGAACTGGTTCTTCTTGGGTCAAACTCAAAGGGCATGTCCCTAAATTACATCGGAGAGGAACGTCGGACAGAATGTCGTGGAACTGTTCACACAGTTCTTCCACAGATTTTCTTTGATCTGGCGTGAGATTGTCAGAGATCTTGACGTCCTGCCATGTTTCCTCCTGCTGCACGCTCACACATGGGATGTCAAAAACAAGAGGAGGTTCCTCTTCCATTCCCTCAACGACAACAGGGGTGAAGCCTGCAGCACATAGTTGTCTCCTTTCGTACCTTTTCAGAAGGTTAGCGTGAATCAGCTTCTCTTTCCCTCTTATCATCACAACATAGTCCCAATCGCCAACACGTTTGGCGATCTTGAAGGGCCCTTGCCAGGAGAGTTGTAGTTTGTTGTGGTGGAGAGGCAATAACAGTAGCACCTCGTCGCCCTCCTCAAACCACCTGTGACGTGCTTTTCTGTCATAGAAGGCTTTGTACCTTTTCTGTGCTTGCACCAGATTTTGGTGTGCTAACTCACACAGGTTGCGGCGATTCTCTCTTTCAGGTCGAGTACATACTCAGCCTGGGTCTTGGGTTCTTCATCAGTCCCCTCCTTGGTCCACTGATCTCTTAGGACTGCCATGGTCCCCTTCACAGTTAATCCTCGCCGCTCGATGAACTCCACAGAGTTTTTCTGTTTGTCCTTGGGAGGCTTCCCAACCAAATTCCTCACGTTGTTAAGGCTTGGTCTCCCTTCTGCAGTGTACGCACAGTCTGTGGGTCCAACGTCACTGAGTCATGTCGTGTCAACGTTTTGAGCAGTGGCTTCAAGGACTCTGCTCCCTCTTGGCTTGGGATCGTGTAGCGACGGCTCCAAGCACTTCTGGGGGTAACTCGGCAGATACTTTCTTCCGTTGTCCATCCTCGAAGTTTACCCAATTTCCAATCAATAGGGAATATGCTGGACGCTGAAGTGCGACAGCCCACACTTTCCCTTTAAAGTAAGGTGTGGATAGGTCAACGAGCACTGTTGACCTTGTGACCCGAAACGATGACTCAATTCCTGTCACTTGGCACTCTTCTCCGCGTGGCGCCTCGGGGGGTACCAGTCGCTCGTCGACGAACACACACGTGGCGCCAGTATCCCTGATAGCTTCCACAACTTTGCCAGAAACTATCGATGGATAGTTGGGACATGTTGGTGTCGTCACTTCTATCTCTCCAAAAAGCCACTTTGGCCTGCGACATGGAGGGCTTCGATTTGTCGCTCCGCTGGGGACAATTTTTGACTATATGTCCAGGGGCATGACAAAGGAAGCAGTTCTTCGTCCGAAATCGAGGGTTCTGTGATGGATCTGATCCCTCACCTCCGATCTGGGGGGCTTGCTTGCTGTTCTTCGGTTCTTATCATGCGATCTGGTGGATTCGCCATGAGCCATAGGTTTAAAATGTCGCCGAGCATCAGCGAAGGCTTCAGCGATTTCAATCGCTTGCTGGAACGACTTGGGTTGACTCTCGCCCAGCTTACATCGCAGCTCAGAAGAAACAGAGTTCATGAGTTGTTCAAGGAGAAAACAGTCTTTGAGCTCCATTCCTGACGACTCTATCCAATAGTTCATTGTCTTTTTGAGACGCGCTCTCCAAACTGATGAAAGGTTCATCTGAGGACTTCCTCATGTTTCGGAACTGTTTTCTCTATATGTTTCAGGCGACATTTGCAGTCTACGGCGCAAAGCCGCCTTCAATTCAGCATAGGTCGCTCCTGAAGGAATGTTGATGAATGCCTCCTTGGCCTTCCCCCCGTCAAATTTCCCATGAGGTACATTGCTCTTAGATCTTCAGTTAGTTGATATACATCTGCCACAGCTTCAAAATGCTCAATGTATGTATCAATGGATTCATTGGCATTATAAATGGGCATATGAAGAACCGGGGGAGCTAAGGGAAGAGCAGGGGTGACACACTTTGATTGTTCACCCTTGTTGGTGTCGAAGTGTGAAGTTGTTTGACTTCGGTAGTTTCTCCACTCTCGGCCACCCCTAGTTGTTCCAGGAGTTCAACTCGCATCTTTTCTTTCTCCTCTTCAAGTTTAAGTTGAAACTCTTGTCCTGCTCCTGTATTTCTTGCGTTCTCTTTCTCTCTTCTCTGTCTAATCGACGACGTTCTTCCATTTCTTCTTTCCATCGTCGTTCCCTCTCTTCTCTCTCTAATCGTCGTTCCTCCATCTCCATCTTCCATCTTCTCTCCTTCCTTCGCTCTCTCTCTCTCTCTCTCCTCTTTCCTCCTCTCTCTCTCTCTCTCCTCTCTCTCCTCTTTCTTCCCTCTCTCTCTCTCCTCTCTCTCCCTCTTTTTTCTTCGCTCTCTCTCCTCTCTCTCCTTCTTTTCCTTCGCCTCTCTCTCCTCTCTCTCCTTCTTTTCCTTCGCCTCTCTCTCCTCTCTCTCTCATTCCATTCTCATGATTACAAAGGGATCCATTGATCCTGGTCCTGGATAGCGAGGAGGAGGAACAGGTCTGAATTCCATCATCATGCATGCAAGAGGAGGACGAAGGCGGAAGTCAGCACTCATAGAGGGCAGATAATGCCTCCGAGGGGGCGGTGGTCCTGAAGGAGTTCTGTCATATAAGGAGGGTTGAGAGATGGCTGGAGACAGAGATTCCCTCGAGGAAGAAACTACTTGGGTTATGGGGCCACTGGCTGCGTGCGTAGTCACAGCAACAGGGGTTCCCATACCCGGAAGAATTCCAGTGACTTTTGCCTGGGAACGCGTGAAGCGACGATCACTTTCGTCTGCCATTACCAAGCACTCTTTTTTTCGCAAAATCGCAAATTGAAGGTATGGAAAAGATCTGGAAGTGGCAATACGGTTGGGTACACCTTGCGTCCCAAGAATCAGAAACGAGTGTGACAACTCTCCACAATGGGGGGAACAACTTGAAGTTATAACCCAGGGAACCTCAAGTCTCTATCTGGCAAGGAAAAGTGCTAAACTCCTGTTGAAAGAAGCTAAATTATTCTTGTAACCTAGTCTCCACTATCGAGCAAGCACAATAGCCACGTCTCTGGAATCCACTGACCTAATTGCCAGAAAAGTAAATCAGTATTGACAATTCTTGGCTTTAAGACCCAGAGTCACTAAGCCCGACAGTCAATGAAACAGGTACCCCAAATTATCTCTCTCGACGGCGCTAACTATGGGTGAGCACAACACTTGTTCGTGTTGTCTAGGCTAAGCGTAGCCACACCACGGTAGTCACCTTCCTAGCTTTGTCTTCCTTGATCAACTAGTCTAAACACCTTTCCGACACTATCTGGCTTACGACCAAGAGTAGTCGCAACAACAAACCTGTGCGGAAATCACACTGTGTCACGTCACAGCGTCACACGTTGAAAAATCAACAGCTTAACTGAACCAAACTAGTTGTCTCCCTTGATTGCTCCGTGTGTAGCTTGCCGACACACACTTGCGATGTAGGCACGAAATATCGTAGTTACAACAAACGCTGGCTCAATTATTCCTGATCAACACTATCAGCGACTTAATCAACGGCCAAGTGTGACCGCCCACGTGAGCCTTACGAGTAGTCAGAACAAACCTACTCGGTTCACAACTTACACCCGCAAATATGAGCGATCAAGAGAAAGGAGCACCCAACTTGTTCCTTAAGCGCACCTTAAGGAGTATGCACAAACAAATTTTGTGCTGAAAATGTAAACAGATAAATGACAATTTTTTTTTTTCAACAAGAACACACAATTAAAGACCCTAGTGTGCCGCCTGCACACAATATCAAACAGGCCAGAAACCACGTTATCACCAGTTGTCTAAACCAGCTAAACCAGCCTAAACAGACGTTATTAGTCCCCTCTCACTGTCGCTACGCCTTGAGCATTGAAGCAGGCTATCGAACCTCGACCATAGGTTTCCACGGACTGTCTGCTCCCAAACACCACTGGTAAACAACGGGTAAACAAACAAAGGGACGAGACGGCATAAAATATGACAACAAACGCAGCGAAGTAGTATCAACACGGGACGGCCTATTGACCCGGCAACCCTCGCCGATGAATGCGGAATCAAACGACGGCCACTCAATCCCTGACTCAACGAAAAGTAAAGGGACGGGCGCAAAATCTGCCACGTTAAGCCCGGTTTGCACGCGCGGAATGCGTCTGTCACTGAACGAGCGTGAGAGCTAAGGTAAGGCTTATGCCAAGGACACTGTGAAGAAAATAAGGAGGGTGGGGGTGATGTAAACAAGAGGCAAGAGGCGCAATGGATCGACGACACCTAGACAGAGTCCATATCACACATGCCTTTCTCACTCCTGGACAACTTTATTCTCATCACACGCCACTCACTTATACAAAGACAGATAATATAAAGAAAGCTAGATTAACAAGAACTTAGAAGTAAATGTACTTACAAACAGGAAATGAAGAAAATTCTTCTTTTTTTTTTTTCCAAAGGAGACAAGGAAAAGAGTTAATATAAAACCACTCAAAAGAGTTGTATAATAGATCAAAACAGGACTTAGGAAATATAACAAGATGTATACTTATATTTTGTTTTTAAAGAGGGGAATATTATCCTAGCGGAAATTCCTCACCAAATTTCGACCAAGTGGTGTGCGTATGCTTTTCCTGCCTACACTCACCTGGCTACCCAGTCGTCGTCGTCTTGGGTACTGCCAAATCACGCTCACTACTGATCAACACAACCGCTGATGCCGTTGCCTCTGCACAGACAAGACTTATTCTATACCGACCCCCCTGTCCCTTCCCAAGCTATACTCCCCACTATCTACCTGGCTAGATATGAGAGCTAAGGTACAGGAGTTCGGAATTCAAATGAATATGTCGGCAGTTAGATCCCGGAAAATACCACAACGCAAGACAGGACACGGTTACGGACGCGGAAGGATGCCGCCGACCCTGGCGGAACGCAGGAATCTCCACCGCGACAATCCCGACACGGTCCGCTCTGTTGGGCTCCCTACTACACTAGAGCCCACCCCACCAACCTCCCACTAACAGTACACATACACAACCTCCTCCTGAGACCTGGTGGGGGTAAGCAGAGGGTGTAGCGACTACTCTACCACCACTCACTCAACGTCTTCCTCCCCGGCATCTCCACCATAATTGTCAAGGTCAAGTGACCTAGGGGTTTGGAAGGAGACGGAGTAAAGTGGCGGAGAAAGGCACAGTCGACACCCCAAACTCCCGACACCAGGAAACGCAGGGGTAAATCAAAAGAACATTTTATTTTCACAAAATTAACATAAATATTCTCATTCACACAGATATGGGACGAGGGAAAACTAAAGAAGAAAAGAGGACAGACGAGGAGCAAGTTTTGAGGTGGGGGAATTAGAGAAGAAGGATAGATACCTATCAGAAACTATCTATTTAAGGGGACAAAGTAACCCCAATACACCTTTCCCCAGAACCCGGGTCACCCGCCTATTGTTTGCCCTAAATCCCACTAATCGCTATGTGCCTCCAAGTAAAAGAAGAAAAAGCAAGGAACACACCTACACATTAATTCACAGGACAACAACACAATTCAATCCCTTTCACACTAATGCCTTCCACACTCCATTCCTTCAAAATAGTCCTCCATTCATACTGTCTTGGCTGGCACACAGCTGCTTCCACGCCTTCCACACAGCTTAAAGTCACTCAGCTCAGCTCATCTGTCACGGGAGCCCAGGACCCTCTCGTCTCGCAGTAGATGCCTTGGAGGGCTGCTCCCCGGTGCCTGAGTCCGTCAGCTGCGTCGCCGGTTCAGGTAGTAGATGCCTTGGAGGACTGCTCCCCGGTGCCTGAGTCCGACAGCTGCGTAGCCGGTTCAGGTCGCCGCTGCTGCTGACAGCTGCCAGTCGCCACGGTAACCGGGCCAGCCTCCCAGCGACCTGCCTTGGTAGAAGGCGCTGGAATGCGCCAAAAAACCAAAAAAAAAAAAAAAAAAAAAAAAAAAAAAAAAAAACCGCCCTGCGGCGAAGGTCAGTGTCTTTCAGAGAAATTCTTCATCTAGAACCTAAATGTGTTGGTG
>JADBJO010002603.1:26178-56178 GCA_016801955.1 Conus betulinus | reverse complement strand
ACAAATCTCTCTCTCTCTCTCTCTCTCTCTCTCTCTCTCTCTCTCTCTCTCTCTCTCTCTCTCTCTCTCTCTCTCTCTCTGGCATGTCTACAGGATCCAGAAATGCGTATGTACTTTTCCGGTTTGGATTTTTGTCTTATGGTTGAGACTTTTGCAACAACATTTCCATCTGCACCCTATTTATCCCCAACTATGATGCGTTTGTCTCCCCTGCTATTAGTTTGTCAGATGCTGTAACTGCACGATTATCTGGTGGTCTTAGTCTTATGGTTAGAAAGGAACTCATGAAATATGTGGAAAGAATACCCCTCGAATATGACAGTATAATAGCATTAAGCCTTGATAAAGAACTAATGAAAACAGAGGCCCATGTTGTCCTAATGGGCATTTATTTACCCCCAAGTTCGTCAAGCTGCTACAAAGAAACAGATGTTTATAATGGTGTCGCTATGTTGGAGCAATGTATTTTGGAAGTGATTGAGAGTGTGGGTGATGTTTCGTTCATTCTATTTGGTGACTTTAATGCACGTACTGGCTGTTCCAACACCATTGAATATGACGTTGTTGACGATCTCATCGAAAGCGTCGGTCATAAGGACCATACCAGTAAACGTGGCAGACAATTATCTAAAGATCGTGTGTGTGAATGATTTTGGAAAATATTTGTTGAATGTATGTGATGAATTTGGTTTTCTTATAATGAATGGGGCTTTTGAAGATGATAAATCCTCGAACTTCACGTACATCTCCAACACTGGCTGCTAGCGTTGTAGATTACTTTATTGTTTCAAAAAATCTACTACGGTTTCCTCTGAAAATGAATACACAGCAAAAAAAAAAAAAAAAAAAAAAAAAAAAAAAAAAAAAAAAAAAAAAAACAAACATATGCCAATAGAGCTTTCTTTTGATTCAAATGTCTCTGACTCCATGCTAAAAGTACAAATTGTTAGATTAGAAAAATATCAATGGAAGAAAGAACATCTAGATGAGTTTCTTTCCAATATTGGAACAGACCTAACAAAACAAATGTTTAGAGAAGCCGAAAACTTAATTGATATTGACGTAAAAGAGTCACTTGGTAAATTTAACGAAGCTCTTTTAAATGCAGGTGCAAGTATGAAGACAGTCATCAACATTGCGCAACCTCAAAATCAAAAATGGTTTGACAAAGATTGTAGAGACTGTAGAAAGACGTACGTCAAAAGTTGAGGAAATTTAATAACACTGACGATCCAGATGACAACCAGTCATACCTGGACAACCGCAGAGAGTACAAAGAACTCCTGAGGCAAAAAAAAGGCAAAGCATGATCGCGAACTTCTTAGCTCGTTACAGGAAACTATCAAAAAATCGACAGCATTCTGGACAAAAATAAAGAAATATCTTGGCATAAAATCCGTAGCTAACGCAATAAGCAAGTAACAAAGGTTTGGACATTTTCAGAAGATATTTAATGATCATGAACACTCAATCACATGTGATAATGAAGCAGTTGAGACAACTCGTGATAAGGATATCGATATAGAACCTTTAGAAAAAGACATTTCTGAGCATGAAGTTTACACTGCGATTCGAGCGTTAAAGAATAATAAATCTGCAGGTCCAGATGGTATTATCAGTGAATTTTTAAACACTCTGCTGTGAGTGTTGTTTCTGATCTTACAAAATTGTCAATAGGTTATTTTCCACTGGATTATATCCGACTGTTGGACAGAAGCAATAATTCAACCTATGTATAAAAAGGGTGATAAAGAAAATCCTGACAATTATCGAGGAATATCATTATTAAACATTTCCAGCAAAATATACAGTCATTTCCTAATAATCGCTTAAACAAATGGTTAGAATCAAATCATCTGATTGGAGAGAACCAAGCAGGTTTCCGTAAACAATACAGCACAATTGATCATACATTTACGCTATTTTCACTTATAGAAAAACAACTCGTATACCATGAAAAGATGTATGTTGCTTTTATCGACTTTCGCAAGGCGTTTGATTCTGTAGATAGAACCAAACTGTGGACTGTGCTACAAATGAATGGGATTAAGGGTATCAGTAGAATGTTTAAGCGATCACCAGCATGTATGAAGTTGTGAAAGCTAAAGTCAGAGCTGGGGGTGACCTAACAGACTCTTTTGTGTGTCCAAGGGGAGTGAAACAAGGTGAAACTTGCAGTCCGGTATTGTTTTTGATGTTTATTGATGAATTAGCTAAAGAAATTTGTCTGCATGGTAGACATGGCGTCCAACTGATTCCTGACGTACTTGAAATTTGTATAATGTTGTTTGCTGACGATGTTGTTCTTTTGTCAAATACGGTGTGTGGTTTACAAAATCAGTTATATGTTCTGTATGAAATGTCGCACAAACTAGGCCTGACAGTTAATCTTGAAAAATCACATGTAGTTGTATTCAGAAATGGTGGATATCTAAGTTCCATCGAAACGTGGATGTATGGTACTCATTGTATTAGAGTTGTGAACGCTTATAGATATTTGGGCATAATTTTATCAACAAGACTTTCATTTTCTCATACTCTTACCGATATGTCAGATCGTGCTAGGAAAGGCATTGTGAGTATCTTCAGACTTTTGAGAACACTAGGGGAAAAATCTCATGCAATATTTTTCAAATTATTCGATGCTCAAATTCAGCTGATGATGTCTTACGGGGCTGAAATCTGGGGTCCAAATAAAGATTTGAAAATTATAGAAAGAGTGCACCTGTTTGCAATAAAAACGTTTCCTAAATGTCAGTATCAGAACCGCTAATGATCTTGTTTATGGTGAGACCGGAAGATACCCCCTGTTTGTTAATATTTATATCAAGTCTGTGTTAAATATTGGTTAAGAATCTTGGAAATGGCAAATTATCGACTTCCTCACAAAGTTTACAGGATATCTGTTTTTATACATGAAAACAATAAGAAATCGTGGGCTTCGTCAATGTGCTATTTGCTCTATAGATACGGCTTTAACGATGCATGGTTAAATCAGGGAGTTGTGATGAAAGACTGTTTTTAAAACTGTTTAAAGAGAGGCTAATTGCTTGCTGCGCGTACAAGAGTGGTTTGAAAAACATTAATACCAATGATAGATATACCTTGTATTCAAGTATTAAGTCCAGTTTCTGTATATCCCCGTTTCTTTATACTGTTAAAAACTTCAAAGCTAGGAAAGCTCTGATACGGGTACGTTTAGGTGTTTCCCAGCTTAAAGTACACAAACTCCGATTTGTGGCAAATTTGAAAGAATCAGATCTCATAGCCCAGTGTGTAATCAAGATACAGAATCCGAAATACATTTTATATTAATTTGTCCAGCTTACGATGAGCTTAGAGATCACTACATATCTAAAAAGTATTTCAACAATCCATCATTGTCCAAGTTAAGCATATTGCTTCCATCGGAAAACGATCTGATCATTAACAGACTTGCTATATATCTTATGAAAGCTTTTGATTTGCGTAGTTTCTTATGTCAAATTGTGCGGACATACATTGTTCGTTTGATGTTTTCTAGCCACATGAATGCATATGTATGTATATGTGTGTTTACGTGTATAATTTGATTTTCGCATTTACTTGTATAGCGTGCATCTCTCACCCCCTTCTCCATTCCACCCGTCTACCCTTTCACACACACACCCCACTCTCATCCCTTCACCCCCACCTCACCCCTCACCCCTGTTCCCGTACCCTCGTTGATATGGGCCGAAGGCCTAATCAGTAAAACAGTTCAGTGTTCAGTGCTCTCTCTCTCTCTCTCTCTCTCTCTCTCTCTCTCTCTCTCTCTCTCTCTCTCTTTCAGTCGCACAGCTCTCATTTTCTTATATATTGTGTAAGGAATATCTCGAACATACTTAATCATCCTTTTTCTAGAATATTCTGCATATCAGTAAGCTTAACCAATGAAATTGTGACTAGCGTATGCGAATGTAATTTGGTCAGCTTCTACAACGTCCTCGAATCTTCGCCAATGCACTAGCAACTTACGGAAACCTGGTGAACATTCTAACATAACCTTGAATATTCCAGTCGCATTATCAATCGATCCAAAAACAATACTGAACAATTAGGCATACATTCACTTTTCAAATGTTTTAACAAAATCAACAATAGCATTACACTGACCGAAAATACAAACATCTAAAAGCGATAAATAAAAGGAGGCTTGCAAAGCGTCATTAATGTTATGACGTCTTTCACGCAAAAAAAAAGTTCCCCCTCTTCTGTCTCCTTTTTAAATTGTAACACATTGGTATGAATGCGTTTCTTTTACAGATATTCAATATTAGAATGTACAAATGATGAAACGAAAAAAAAAATGGGGAAAAAAAAGCTATGTATTCATGCCGTGTGTGGGTTTTTATTTATTATTTTTTTTTACCATATTTGACAACATTCCATAGCTCGTAATATTTTTTTTTTGCTAAAAGTCTTACTAAACTATAAATAGTCTCATCGTTTCTCCCCTAAATGGTCGAGGATTGGGAGATTGTAAAAGTGAAGAGATGTTCAACATTATTTGAAACAAAAACAATGCTATGTCTCTTGTCTACAGGATACCTATTTCAATACAAAAAGGATCACATGTGAAATCCGAATGGGGCTGCAAAGCATATTTTGCATCATAAAAATCTAACTCAGGAGGTGTAGTTCGATTTTAGCAATAACTTTGAATTCAAAATAAAATTCATCTTTCTCTGCCATGACAAAAAGAAATATTTTTGCTAATGTGTATTGTCTAAGGAGAAAGAAACTCGTGGAGAGCGTGTCAGCAGAGAGTCCTCAGAAGAGAATCTAAACAAGGATTCCCCTCAGTTTTACCAAGAACTTATGGCGAATATAAAACAAGACAATATTCATAATATCGCAGCAGTTGGAGACTGTAACCTTGTCATGGACCCAGCACTCAATAACGGCAATTAGAAACACGTAAACAACCCAAAAGCAAAGCAGATCGGTGAAAAAACATGAAGATAGAATTTGTTCTTACAAATATTTGGAGAGAGAAAACAATCCAGAAAGTACGTGCCTCACTTGGCGTAGGAAAACACGGTAGACTTGACCGTTTCGTCGTGTCAGATTATCTAAATTCTTACTTTGAAGACACTGCTATCTTACCGGACCATTGAACGGATCATTCATCGATAACCGTACATTTGTCATTCGGGAAGGAAATGAAAAGAGAAACACTTCCTGGAAATTAAATTGCTTACTGCTAAAAGGTGAAACTCATGTGCACATGGTTCAGACGGAAATCCAAAACGTTTAACAAGAAGATGAAGTAGAACAAATGTTGTTCACAGGATTCACCGAAAGGGGGAGAGAATGATGAATCCATCGGTGCTCAACCAATCACGACTGCAAATCCCAAACGGACTACGAACATGGACCAAATGGAATATCCATGTCTCTGTGGAAAGCGTTACGCTACCACCCGTGGCATGAAGATCCACAGAACAAAGATGGGATGTGTGAAGACTCATCTGAATGAGCAGCAGCGCACTGCATCAGCAGATAAGACGTCGGAAGACCAAGGCCAGGAGTTAAACCACAGTGCCAAGGACATCCACGCTGTTGGTTCGGATGAGGAATTTGCCCAGGCCCTCGATGCCAGGCGCCTGAAAACTCAACCTGCCACGAGCAAACGAGACTGAAGATTGGGAGAACTGGATGCACTAATCGTCCAAAGACTCGATGCACTGATAGGGAAAAGCACCCTGGAACACAAACTAGCCACATATGGGGACATTGTGTATGCCACAAGTAGAGACGCCTATGGAGCAAAACTACCCAAAGAGAAAAACCTCCAAAGAAATCCAGATGCCAAGAAGAGATGGACAAGATCAAAGAAAAACCTCAAGAAGCAAATGAAGACTGCTCTGCCAGCTGAAAAAAAAGCTTGGAAAAACTCTGGGAAGACCTGAAAGCAAAACACAGTGCCCTCAGCAAAGCGGAATCTGCGAGGAAGAGGCAGAGCAAAAAGAAGAAGACACAAGAGCGTTTTTTCAGAGACCCCTTCCAGTTTGCCAGAACTCTGTTCGAGCAGCCAAAATCTGGGACCCTAAGTGTGGACAAAGGAGTCTTGAGCAGCATCTGAGAAAAAACATACTCTGACTCACAGAGCAAAGCACCACTCGACATTCAAGGTCTAGTGTGGCCAACCAACCCTGAGGAACAGTTCAATGACAAGCCTCCAACGTTGGCGGAAATCAAGAAGGTGGTCGACAAAGCCAGAGCCAAATCATCACCAGGGCCAAACGGAATACCTTACCAGCTGTACAAGAAATGTTCCAAGGTGCTGGAGTGGCTCCACAGGCTGCTGCGATCAGCTTGGAGAAATCAGAAGATCAGCGGCCAGTGGATGACGGCAGATGGTGTGTACATCCCCAAAGAGCAAAACTCAAGTGACATCAGCCAGTTCAGGCCAATATCACTACTGAACGTCGAAGGGAAAATCTTCTTCTCTGTCATGGCAGCAAGGCTGACCAAGTACCTCATGGAAAACAAGTACTTGGATGTGTCAGTCCAGAAAGGTGGCATTCCAGGCGTGTGGCTGGCTGTGTAGAACACGCCACTATGATCTGGGACGCAATCCAAAGAGCAAAAACAGAAAAGAGAGACCTGGACGTAGTGTGGCTCGACCTGGCAAACGCATATGGATCTGTACCCCATGAGATGATACAGTTGGCTCTTAAGATGTACCATGTGCCAAAGAACATCTGCGACATGCTCAAGAAGTACTTCAATGGCTTCTCAATGCGCTTTCTCTACCAAGGAGTACACAACAGATTGGATCAACTTGGAAGTGGGCATTGCAATGGCTGTGCCATTTCCCCAATACTGTTCGTGTTGGCAATGGAAGTCATCTTGAAGCAGCAACAAGCAACGCAAGACAAACAGACCTTGGCGATGGATACAAGATGCCCCCTCTCAAGCCTTCATGGATGACACTACAGTGATTTCATCCAGAGAAGACGAGACACGTCACGTGCTGGAGAAGCTGGACGACATAGTTGCCTCATCCAGATGAAGTTCAAGCCAAAGAAATCACGGAGTCTTTCACTGAGGAAAGGAAAAGTGGCCGAATCTGTGGTCTTCAGTGTTGCCAACCAGACCATTCCAACAGTAACAGAAGAGCCAGTCAAGAGCCTTGGAAGATGGTATGATGATACGCTGAAAGACACATGAAGAGCAAAAGAAGCCAAACAGATGTCGGAAGAAGGCTTGGAGACCATTGACCAGTGTGGGCTCCCTGGCAAATACAAGGTCTGGTGTCTGCAGTTCATGCTGATACCAAAGCTCCTATGGCCTCTGATGATATACGACATCTGCACCAGCATAGTGGAGGCAATGGAATCCAAAATCAACAAGTTCACAAGGAAATGCTTGGTTGTGTCCACCCTGTCTGACCGACATGCGCTATACTGTCGCCAAGCAAAGCTGAAACTACCACTGAAATCCATCCTGGAGGAATATAGAGCAGGGAAGATCAGACTACAAAGCATGCTGGAGGACTCAGGAGACAAGGTGGTTGAAGCGATCAAGCCCCAGCTGAAGACAGGCAGAAAATGGAAAGTTCAAGAGGCGATGGATTCTGCAAAAGAAAGTCTCAAGATCAGAGAAATAACAGGACACACACAGACCAACAGACAAGGACTGGGGGTGACCAAAACTGAATGGTGGTCAAAGGCCAAAGGAAAATCCAAAAGAGACATGATGATTCAGGAGATGAGAAAAGAAGAAGACCAACAAAGACTTCAAAAAAGCAGTCCTGCAGAGCCAGCAAGGGCAATGGACAATGTGGGAGAATGCACTCCAAAGAAGTCTCACTTGGAATGACATTTGGCACATGGCCCCTCTCAGGATCAGCTTCATTCTCAGATCTGCATATGACCTTCTGCCTTCAAATGCAAACCTGGTGAAGTGGGGAAAAACAGACGATCCTTCATGCCCCCTTTGCCATGAAAAACAAACAGGGGAGCATGTCCTAAGCTCATGTAAAGTAGCTCTGGCTAGAGGAAGGTACACATGGACGCACAACCAAGTGCTCAAAGAGATTGTACAAGTAGTCTGGGCTAGTACCAACACCACCACAAAAGGGAAAATCAGGACTCCAAAAGCACCCACAACATTCTTCACGGCAGGAGGCAGCGAATCATGGCCAAGAACAACAGTGCCACTCGGAACATGCAGGCAGAGTCTGCTGGACGGGGCAGATGACTGGGTGCACACAGCAGACCTCCCAGAATGGAATAGACACCCAGAGATTATCAGCAAGAGTGGCATGAGACCAGACATAGTATTACACTCTCAGTCAACCAAGCAGCTGATCATGATTGAGCTCACGGTGCCATATGAGAACAGAATGGAGGCAGCTCATCCGGCACTCTCCGTCCCCGTTGTTCCTTTCCTCCTCCCCCCCCCCCCAGTCCCACGCACGCAGCACCACGAGTCCCCGACTGCAGCAGCGTGGATTGGGGCGTGGGAGTCGACGGGAGGGGTGCCAAACATCACCATCGCCATCTACACCACCATGGTCTCGTGTCACGTCCGAAACGTTTCATCGTTCGTCGTCGTTCCGTCATGTACATGTGATCGTCCAGTGAATCAGTGCGTTGTTCAAAAACCTACTCCAGTGTGCCTAGTCATGGGCACCGCCTACGTCTCAGTGCCAAGACAGCCTGAGTGACTAAGCAGAGACTAAGCCTGAGTGACTGAGCAGAGACTAAATGTCCCATTCTGTGCTGAGCTGTGACTTGGGTGATCGGTTTCTAAGGACAGCGACGCCTACTGGGATTGAACACACGCCAACACACACGCTACGTATCATCACCCATTTATGCACATTTGGAGAGTCATCACTTTTTTTTTTTTTTTTTTTTTTTTTTGAGTTGATATGCTACGATGATTGCTTTTGAATTTAATATATATGTTCATATGGTTAATGTGATGAGGAGACTCCCCATGGTTTCCCCTGCCTGTTTTCGCTTGCTCGTTGCTACAGGTCCCCGGCCGTGGCCAACTGAGGTCCCAAAGTTTTGTTTTTGTTTTTTTTTAATTATTTTTTTTTATTGTGTTATACCCCTAGGCTTCATACCCCAGGGATCTGTATTTCATGTCTATACTCAAATATTCCTGGCATGTCTGTTGGACCCTTGGTGCCGCTTAGAAATAATATTGTCAATAATCAGCATTAAAAAGGTTCCCCTTTTGGATTGCGATCCTAGAGAGGCAGTTGCTGTTCCGTCGTTTTTCTGGGGGGGTGACTGGTGTGAGTCAGTGTGGGGTCTGCTGCCGGTGATCGGGAGGGGGTGTTGCTGCCTTCCTGGTGACCCTTAGGGGTCGCCGGTGGGGCACGTGACAATATTATATAAATGAACAGATAGCAAAAGTTTCAAAACATGACGGCAAGTTAACAGAGGAACCAGAACAAATAAAAGACGAAGCGTCAAACTTCTATAGTAAGCTTTGCAAAATCAATGAAAATCTTGTGAAATACATGAATTAGTAAAAGAGGTACTACAGCTTACACAAGAGGAGAAACATGTTTTATATGGGGAAATTACCTTTCACAAAGCAGGCCATGCTTTGAAAAGCAATGCAGAATGGAAAGAGTCTAGTAACAGTTGGTTTTGTGCCGAATTTAAAACAACAGTCCTGGGCACAACTTGGAGCTTTCGTGGTTAGGGCACTAAACGAAGCAAAAAGGGATGCGATGGTGACTTATCCGTACATAATTTTCTTTGGTTCACTCTGTCTGAACGTTATCTGTTTCTTTTCAGATTGCCATGTTATGGAGCTTGCTCAGTCATAGGCATTTTAAAACACGTGAAATACATTTCACTTTGGTGCCATGTCATTTACAACATTTATACTACATTTTCGTTGTTTCACTATGACTTTATATTATATATCTAATTTTGGATTGCTATGTTATGAAACTGGCTGAATCACAGGGATTTTGAAGTATGTTAATTACATTTTACACACAATAATATGTCATACAATGTTAGTATATCATTTACAAAATTGATGCTACGTTTTCTTAGCTTCACCATATCTATAAATATCTATACAATTCCATATTGCCATGCTATGAAGGTTGAATTATCATAGGGATTTGGAAATATGTCAGTTGTATTTTAAAAAAGGTGGTTTGTGACAGATTTTTAACCTAGGATGTAGTTAGTGTTTTGATTATACCCCCCCCCCCCCCCCCCCCCCCCTTTTGCCCTCATGTGTGGATACCATCCCCTATTTTCTGGTAGTCTCTTGTATAGGTAGGTGGGGTTCATGTGTGGGAGTGGGCTGTGCGAATGTGGTAAGCATGTGTGTGGTGTGTATTATACAGAATGCAAGTAATACGAAGAAATAGGTCTTTAGTAGTAAGACATATGTAGTGTTTTTTTTTTTTTTTCATTCCAATTTTGGCTGACTTGGCAGCTCAGAATTCAAGGTTTCTGATTATGTCTTCTTTACAGCTTTCCTTTCCATTTGTTGCAAGACTTCTGAAACGTTAGTTTAAGCAGTCTTATTGTTGTGCCTAGGCCCACCTGTACTGCTTCTTTATCGTTTTGCATGCTCTGTTGTCCCATCTTTGTGATGTTCCCGATTTTGCATTGCCCTGGGTGGATATATTAAGAAATTGAATCTGTGATTTTTATTTCATTTTTAATAATGGATATATATATATATATATATATATATATATATATATATATGTGTGTGTGTGTGTGTGTGTGTGTGTGTGTGTGTGTGTGTGTTTGTGTTTGTGTCTGTGTTTTTTTATGTATGCAGTTGTTGATTTTTGTCTATGGTTTTGGCAGCCCATATCTCCGATTAATCACTTGTTGAATTATCAATCGCATAAAGAGACAGCTGAATTATTTTGTATTCTTAAAGCAGATAAACCGAAAGAATTCATATAGAACTGGATACCGATTTCTATGTTAAACGTTATTTATAAGATAAGATCATCTTGCATCGCATATAGAATTAAGAAAATATTACCAGCTGCAATCAACGAAGATCAAACAGCATTTATTGCAAATCGATATATGGAAGATAATATTAGATTGATATATGATCTGACGCAGTACCTAGATTCAAAACAATTACCAGGTATATTGAATTTCATGTTCAAAGTGTTGAGAGCTCATGGATTGGTGACAGTACATGTAGGTGGATCGCAAAGCTCTGTAAAAACTATTGAATCTGCCTATTTAGTCAATAGTCAGTGCACTCATTGGTTTGACATAAAACGAGGATGCTGACAAGGTGGTCTCATATCTCCTTGCCTCTTTGTTCTGAGTGTTGAGATTCTAGCAATTGTGATGAGAGAAGATAAAAGAAATCAAGGGTATCAATGTAAATATTGTCGAGCACAATGTTTCGCGCAGTTTGCAGATGACACAGAATTAATGAACAATAGAGAGAAGAAGTTTTTTTGTTTTAATAAAGCTGTTTATTTAACAAATAAGTTCGGTAATGTATCTGGTTTATAATGCAGAAAAATGCAATCAGGCTAGGAAGCAAAAAAATATTCCAATGAGAGGTATATGTCAACTCTGAAATTAAGATGAAACTCAAAGCAGTTCAAAATATTGGGTGTCTGATTCACTCAAGATTTTAAAGAATGTGAATCGATCAACTACTCTGAAAAATTTGCTCAAGCAGAAGTTTTCGTCAGAGTATGGCTGAAAAGAAACATTACACCACTAGGCTGACTCGCAATACTAAAATCATTGATTCTGTCCAGACTGTTTATCTCTGGACGTTGCTACCAAATCTACTCGATCATTTTGTCACAAGATTGCAGAAATTGGGTTGTCAGTTTGTGTTGGAATAATACAAACATGACAAGATAAGCCGAATAACAGCAATTAAAATTATTCGGAACAGGGGTGTTGGCATTCCTGATTTGACAATGTTTATAGCATCTCTGAAAGTTACTTGGATCAGGAGACTCAAAGAAACAAATCACAAATGGAAGAACTTTTGCCTTCAGTCGTTTCCCCCCCATCTAGGTCATTTGGAATATTTGAAAATGAGGATGTAAAGTCATGGGAATAAATTAAAAAAAAAAAAATTCACTAGCAACCTATGAGGGCCATGATAACCCATCTTAAAGACAGAAGTATTCATATCGCCTACTCGTAGGCCTTTCGTCCGCTGAATCGGGCTCGTCAGGGAGACACAGCTGATTGTATCTCTGTGGTCCCTTAGCACCAGATAGAGATACACCACAGTCTACACATCCATGGTATTCTCACCACCAAGGGTGCAAACAAGTAATCTGACAGCACCCAAAAGCGACCAGTGAAGGGTAGAAAAGTATAAGGTACATAGTTTTTTTTTTCTTCAACTTACTTTTCACCTAATTTGTGCATGCTTTCTTAACACAAAGAATAAAGACGAGGGGGGGGAGGGGAGTGAGCGAGGGATAAATAAATTCTGTCCATAATATACTTGATTCATTACTGTGAAACATTGCTGCTTTTGTCCTCTCTCCTTCTTCCTCCATGATTTTTTGCCTTAACTCCATAGAAAACCTTATGCAGTATTAAACAGGAAGAGAGAAAAAGGGGGAGGAGGGAGAGTTTCTATTGCATTCTTTCTACCTTTTTTTTTCACAATTCTTCCCACCCCTTTTATAACAGCATGTAAAAACCCTTATAGCACCGTGTCATGATAAAGCATTATTGTTAACGCATGATACATGCTGCATTCACATTGAATTGTTAACATGAATGTTTTTACTGTTTGAATTACGAACATATTGATGTAAATGCATTAAAGTAAAATAGAACCTTCAGTGCAAGGGAAAAAAGACATTAGGTCTCTCTGGTGACAATGTCTGTACATTACCTTCAGTTGAAGGGCAAAAAGACATCAGATCTCTCCTGCTGACAATGTCTATGCATTAGGTGGCATTCTTTCCTTTAACATGAAGTAGTCTGCTTGGAACCACTGATCCATTTTTGTTGTTGTCGTTGTTGTTGAGCATGAGAAAGAAAAGAAGGCGAACCAACTTGTGCTCACGCATGCGCGCGCACGCAAACGCACCCACACGCACGCACACACACACACACACACACACACACACACACACACACACACACACACACACACACACACGCACACACACACACACACACACACACACACACACACACACACACACACACACACACACACACACACACACGACACACAAAGACACGCACACCAACCCACGCAGAGACACATAGACATGCACAGACAGACAGACACACACACACACACACACACACACACACACACACACACACACACACACACACACACACACACTGCAAGGAAATCAGATTAAAAACTAAGCTCATTAATCGTTAAACAAAACAAAAAACAACAATAACAACAGTCAACCAACCAAATAAACAGAACACAAAGACACAAACGATAGAGTTTGGTCATTTATTGTCAGAAAAGAACACGAAATCTGAACCAGAGTGCAGTCATGTTCGTCATTCTTAGACAAGAGACGTGGGGGCGCGATAATCCATGAGATCAACAAACGTTGTCGTTGTGGATAAAAACCGCCCAGCACAGCGCCAGGGCGCTACATGCAGCAATTACAATCTACCTGTCTATACAGCAAATACATTCGTCGTGGCACGCTGGCGAAATACAGCATCGCCGCTGCCTGTCAACAGAAAGAGAACAGAGTCACGGTGATTAAGATAACCAAGTAATAAAATTTGTTTTGATATTACTGGGAATATGGTACATAACAGATGAAGGAGGGAAAGATTGGGGGGATGAGAAAAGGGACGGGGAGGAGAGAGAAAGGGAATGATACTTCTGCATGGCTCTGTCTATCATGTCGTTCTTGTGGACACGAGTGTGTGTCTTTAGAGCTACACGTTACCAGTGCTGAATGTCAAATAGCACTATAAGCCAATAGTAGTTCACCAGCCGCCGTGGCGAAGTGTGTTTAGCATCGAAGGAGGTCGCTGGTTTGATTCCCACCAGAGTCATGGGAGATTTTTCTGCCCGACCAGCTCCTACCCAGAGTTGAGTTTGCTGCAGGCTCAGTTGGAAAGACTGGGACCACACAGTCGAGTTTCAGAAAGTTTTTCTCAGTTGTTCTTAATCACAAAACAACAACAACAACAACAACAACAACAACAACAACAACAACTCATCATTCCAGTCTGCCTATATGAAAACAAAAGGGAAATAACTGTTCGTGATTCGTCAGTTTTTCTCTCTGGCTGAATTGCTCGGTTCAGCCGTCCGTCTCTTTCGTTACAGTCATGCTGACCACCCTAAATGTGGCACTCTGTCCCTCAATCTCCCGATATGGCCGTACCTCAGTAGGGCGATACTGGCAGTGTAGCTGTACTGTAAAACAGTAAGGGAATGCTGGCAGTGCAGCTATGCTATACCCCCTGTAAGGGGATACTAGCAATGAAGCTGTATTATATGCCAGTATAGGAATACTGGCAGTGTAGCTGTACTGTACCGCAGGAGGGGATACTGGCAGTGTAGCTGTACTGTACCCCAGTAGGTGAATACTGGGATTGTAGCTGTAGCTGTATTGTAACCCAGAAGGGGATACTCTATGCTAGTATAGGGATACTGGCAGTGTAGTTGTACTGTACCCCAGGAGGGGGATACTGGCAGCGTAGCCGTACTATACACCAAAAGGGGAATACTGACAGCGAGCAGTAGCTGTATCGTACCCCAGTAGGGGATAGTGGCAGCGTTGCTGTAACTGTACCCCAGTAGGGGGATACTGGAAGTGTAGCTGTACTGTACCCCACAAGGGGGATACTGGCAGTTTAGGTGCAGCTGTACTCTACCCCAGTACGGGGATACTTGCAATGTAGCTGTACTGTTGTGACGGGCCGTTTCCCGTCCAGTCACAAATTCTTATGCAACCGGGCTAACCGGAAGGTAGTCGTCGGAAGCCGGTTGAAAAGTTTACCTGACTGCTACTCACCTGCGCACCGTTAAAGCCGGGTGAGCTGAAACTGGTTAGGCAGTCTCTGCAGTGATTCTGGCGACGCAACTTTTCAGAAGGCCGAAGAGGGACTCAGCTGTATTTTGGTGGCAGTCAGGCATTTATCATTCAATATTTATTTGTTTGCAAACCGAAACCGTATTCTCGTTTAGGAGCGACTGAAACTTCCTCAGCGCATTTGTGAAGGATTTGTATTTTTGTTGTGTTCTGTTATCCTATAACGTGATAGGGTAAACAACATGGAATTATTTCGGAAAACATGACTAGAAGTGTGTGTGTTAAAGGAAGTGGTCTTCAGGAAAAAATTTTGTTTATTCTGTGGCTTAATTAGTTATGAACGTCATGATGAAAAAAAAAAAGTTTATTCTGTGATTTGCGAGAAGAGGGAGAGTTTTGATGCTATGAATAATAAGTACCCAGAGTGAGCGACAGAGACTTTACATATCTTCTATATGGTGGTTTTGATTTTGATGTGGATGAGTATTTAATTTACTCTTGATATGAATATTGAATAGTTGTGTGTTGGTAAACAAGAGTGTGTGGAAATCTTTCCCTTACATATATTGAAGTGGATGAATCTTTTGGGAAAAAAAGATACCTTTTAAAATCTGGTGATTATATGAAATGAACATTCTTGTGTTACAAGAAAAAGAGTACTGTACTCAGGTAGGGGGATACTGGTAGTGTAGTTGTACTGTACCCCAGTAGTGGGATACTGGCAGCGTAGCTGTACTGTACCCCAGTAGGCGTATACTGACAGTGTAGCTGTACTGTACCCTGGTATGGAGATACTGGCAGTGTAGCTGTACTGTACCCCAATAGGGGTATAATGGCAGTGTAGTTTGTACTGTACCCCAATAGGGGGATACCTTCAATGTAGTTATACTGTACCCCGGTAGGGTTATACTGGCCGTGTGGCTGTACAGTACCCCAGTAGGGGGATACTGGTAGTGTAGATGTAGCTGTGGNTGAATTACGAACATATTGATGTAAAATGCATTAAAGTAAAATAGAACCTTCAGTGCAAGGGAAAAAAGACATTAGGTCTCTCTGGTGACAATGTCTGTACATTACCTTCAGTTGAAGGGCAAAAAGACATCAGATCTCTCCTGCTGACAATGTCTATGCATTAGGTGGCATTCTTTTTCCTTTAACATGAAGTAGTCTGCTTGGAACCACTGATCCATTTTTGTTGTTGTCGTTGTTGTTGAGCATGAGAAAGAAAAGAAGGCGAACCAACTTGTGCTCACGCATGCGCGCGCGCACGCAAACGCACCCACACGCACACACACACACACACACACACACACACACACACACACACACACACACACACACACACACACACACACACACAAACACACACACACACACACACACACACACACACACTCACACACACACACACACACACGACACACAAGACACGCACACCAACCCACGCAGAGACACATAGACATGCACAGACAGACAGACACACACACACACACACACACACACACACACACACACACACACACACACACACACACTGCAAGGAAATCAGATTAAAAACTAAGCTCATTAATCGTTAAACAAAACAAAACAACAATAACAACAGTCAACAACCAATAAAACAGAACACAAAGACACAAACGATAGAGTTTGGTCATTTATTGTCAGAAAAGAACACGAAATCTGAACCAGAGTGCAGTCATGTTCGTCATTCTTAGACAAGAGACGTGGGCGCGATAATCCATGAGATCAACAAACGTTGTCGTTGTGGATAAAACCGCCCAGCACAGCGCCAGGGCGCTACATGCAGCAATTACAATCTACCTGTCTATACAGCAAATACATTCGTCGTGGCACGCTGGCGAAATACAGCATCGCCGCTGCCTGTCAACAGAAAGAGAACAGAGTCACGGTGATTAAGATAACCAAGTAATAAAATTTGTTTTGATATTACTGGGAATATGGTACATAACAGATGAAGGAGGAAAGATTGGGGGGATGAGAAAAGGGACGGGGAGGAGAGAGAAAGGGAATGATACTTCTGCATGGCTCTGTCTATCATGTCGTTCTTGTGGACACGAGTGTGTGTCTTTAGAGCTACACGTTACCAGTGCTGAATGTCAAATAGCACTATAAGCCAATAGTAGTTCACCAGCCGCCGTGGCGAAGTGTTTAGCATCGAAGGAGGTCGCTGGTTTGATTCCCACCAGAGTCATGGGAGATTTTTCTGCCCGACCAGCTCCTACCCAGAGTTGAGTTTGCTGCAGGCTCAGTTGGAAAGACTGGGACCACACAGTCGAGTTTCAGAAAGTTTTTCTCAGTTGTTCTTAATCACAAAACAACAACAACAACAACAACAACAACAACAACTCATCATTCCAGTCTGCCTATATGAAAACAAAAGGGAAATAACTGTTCGTGATTCGTCAGTTTTTTCTCTTGGCTGATTGCTCGGTTCAGCCGTCCCGTCTCTTTCGTTACAGTCATGCTGACCACCCTAAATGTGGCACTCTGTCCCTCAATCTCCCGATATGGCCGTACCTCAGTAGGGCGATACTGGCAGTGTAGCTGTACTGTAAAACAGTAAGGGAATGCTGGCAGTGCAGCTATGCTATACCCCTGTAAGGGGATACTAGCAATGAAGCTGTATTATATGCCAGTATAGGAATACTGGCAGTGTAGCTGTACTGTACCGCAGGAGGGGATACTGGCAGTGTAGCTGTACTGTACCCCAGTAGGTGAATACTGGGATTGTAGCTGTAGCTGTATTGTAACCCAGAAGGGGATACTCTATGCTAGTATAGGGATACTGGCAGTGTAGTTGTACTGTACCCCAGGAGGGGGATACTGGCAGCGTAGCCGTACTATACACCAAAAGGGGAATACTGACAGCGAGCAGTAGCTGTATCGTACCCCAGTAGGGGATAGTGGCAGCGTTGCTGTAACTGTACCCCAGTAGGGGGATACTGAAGTGTAGCTGTACTGTACCCCCACAAGGGGGATACTGCAGTTTAGGTGCAGCTGTACTCTACCCCAGTACGGGGATACTTGCAATGTAGCTGTACTGTTGTGACGGGCCGTTTCCCGTCCAGTCACAAATTCTTATGCAACCGGGCTAACCGGAAGGTAGTCGTCGGAAGCCGGTTGAAAAGTTTACCTGACTGCTACTCACCTGCGCACCGTTAAAGCCGGGTGAGCTGAACTGGTTAGGCAGTCTCTGCAGTGATTCTGGCGACGCAACTTTTCAGAAGGCCGAAGAGGGACTCAGCTGTATTTTGGTGGCAGTCAGGCATTTATCATTCAATATTTATTTGTTTGCAAACCGAAACCGTATTCTCGTTTAGGAGCGACTGAAACTTCCTCAGCGCATTTGTGAAGGATTTGTATTTTTGTTGTGTTCTGTTATCCTATAACGTGATAGGGTAACAACATGGAATTATTTCGGAAAACATGACTAGAAGTGTGTGTTAAAGGAAGTGGTCTTCAGGAAAAGATTTTGTTTATTCTGTGGCTTAATTAGTTATGAACGTCATGATGAAAAAAAAAAGTTTATTTCTGTGATTTGCGAGAAGAGGGAGAGTTTTTTGATGCTATGAATAATAAGTACCCAGAGTGAGCGACAGAGACTTTACATATCTTCTATATGGTGGTTTTGATTTTGATGTGGATGAGTATTTAATTACTCTTGATATGAATATTGAATAGTTGTGTGTTGGTAAACAAGAGTGTGTGGAAATCTTTCCCTTACATATATTGAAGTGGATGAATCTTTGGGAAAAAAAAAAGATACCTTTTAAAATCTGGTGATTATATGAAATGAACATTCTTGTGTTACAAGAAAAAGAAATGAACATTTTGTTGGTGGGATACTGGCAGGGTCGCTGCACTCTATCCCAGTTGGAGGATACTGCCAGTGTAACTGTACTGTACTTCAGAAGAGGGATACTGGCTGTGACTTTGTACAGTAAGCCTGTAGTGAGATACAGGCAGTGTAGCTGTACTGTACTCAAGAAGGGAGATGCTGGCAATGTAGCTGTACTGTACTCAGGTAGGGGGATACTGGTAGTGTAGTTGTACTGTACCCCAGTAGTGGGATACTGGCAGCGTAGCTGTACTGTACCCCAGTAGGCGTATACTGACAGTGTAGCTGTACTGTACCCTGGTATGGAGATACTGGCAGTGTAGCTGTACTGTACCCCAATAGGGGGTATATAATGGCAGTGTAGTTGTACTGTACCCCAATAGGGGGATACCTTCAATGTAGTTATACTGTACCCCGGTAGGGTTATACTGGCCGTGTGGCTGTACAGTACCCCAGTAGGGGGATACTGGTAGTGTAGATGTAGCTGTGGTGTACACCAGTAGGGGGATACTGGCAGTGTAACTGTACTGTAACCCAGTAGGGAGATATTGGCAGTGTAGATGTACTGTCCCAAGTAGGGGGATACTGGCAGTGCAGCTGTACTGTACCCCAGCAGGGGAAAATTGACAGCGTAGCTGTACTGTACCGCCGTAGGGGGATACTGGCAGTGTAGCGGTACTGTACCCCAGTAGGGAGATACTGGCAGTAAGCTGTAGCTGTACTGTACCCAAGTAGGGGGATACAGGCAGTGTAGCTGTGTTGTACCCTGGTATGGGGTATGCTGACGATGTAGCTGTACTGTACCCTGGTAGGGGGATACAGGCAGTGTAGCTGTGCTGTACCCTGGTAGGGGTATGCTGACGGTATAGCTGTACTGTATCCCGATAGGGAGATACTGGCAGTGTAGCTGTACTGTGCCCAGTAGGGGTATATTGGCAGTGTAGCTGTACTGTACCCCAGTAGGGGGACAATGGCAGTGTAGTTGTACTGTACACCATAGGGGAATACTTGCAGTGTAGCTGTACTGTACCCCAGTAGGGGGACAATGGCAGTGTAGTTTGTACTGTACACCATAGGGGAATACTCGCAGTGTAGCTGCACAGTACCTCAGTAAGGAGATACTGGTAGTATAGTTGTACCGTACCCCATTAGGGGGATACTTGCAGTGTTGCTGTAGCTGTACTTTAACTCAGTAGATAGATACAGGCAGTGTAGCTGTACCGTGCATCAGTAGGTGGATACAGGCAGTGTCGCTGTACCTCGGTAGGGGAATACTGGCAGTGTCGATGTTCCTCAGTAGGGGGATGCTGACAGTGTATCTGTAGTTAGTTACCCCAGTAGGTAGATACTAGCAGGGTAGCTGTAGTATACCGTGTTAGAGGGATACTGGCGGCGTATCTGTACTCTACCCCAGTAGGAGGATGCTTGCAGTGTGGCTGTACTGTAGCCCTGTAGAGGGATACAGACAGTCCAGATGTACTGTACCCCAGTAGGGGGATACTCGCAGTGTAGCTGTAGCTGTACCCCAGTTGGGGATTACTTTCGGTGTAGCTGTAAGTTTACTATATCCCAGTAAGGGGGATGCTGGCAGTGTAGTTGTACTGTACCACAGTAGGGGGATACTGATAGTATAGCTATACTGTACCTAAGTAGGAGGATCCTGGCAGTGTAGCTTGCTGTACCCCGGTTGTGTTATACAGACACAGTTGGTGTACTGTACCCCAGTAGAGGGATACTGGCAGGTAGCTTCAGCTGTACTCCAGGAGGGGTATAGTGGCAGTGCAGTTGTACTGTACCCCAGCAGGGGAATAATGGCAGTGAAGATATACTGTAACCCATCAGGGGAATACTGGCAGTGCAGCTGTGTTGTACCTCAGTAGGGAAATACTGGCGGTGTAGATGTAGTTGTACTGCACCTCAGTAGGGAGATACTGGCAGTGGCAGTGTATATGTAGCTGTATTGTACCTCAGTAGGGAGATACTGGCAGTGTAGATGTAGTTGTACTGTACCTCAGTAGGGAGATACTGTCAGTGTAGATGTAGCTGTACTGTACCCCAGTAGGGAGATACTGGCAGTGTAGATGCAGTTGTACTGTACCCCAGTAGGGAGATACTGGCAGTGTAGATGTAGTTGTACTGTACCTCAGTAGGGAGATACTGTCAGTGTAGATGTAGCTGTACTGTACCCCAGTAGGGAGATACTGGCAGTGTAGATGCAGTTGTACTGTACCCCAGTAGGGAGATACTGGCAGTGTAGATGTAGCTGTACTGTACCCCAGTAGGGAGATACTGGCAGTGTAAATGTAGCTGTACTGTACCTCAGTAGGGAGATACTGGTAGTGTAGATGTAGCCGTATTGTACCCCAGTAGGGAGATACTGACAGTGTAGATGTAGCTGTACTGTACCCCAGTAGGGAGAACTGGCAGTGTAGATGTAGCTGTGTATCGTACCCCAGTAGGGAGATACTTGCAGTGCAGATGTACTGTACCCCAGTAGGTGGATACAGGAAGTGTAGCCGTACTCTACCACAGTAGGTGGATACTGGCAGTGTAGCTGTTGTGTACCACAGTAGGAGAATAGTGGCAGCGTAGCTGTTCTCTACCACAGTAGGAGGGTACTGGCAGTGTAGCTGTAATGTGCCCCTGTAGGAAGATACAGGCAATATAGCTGTACTGTGCACCAATAGGGTCATACTGGCAGTGTAACTGTTCTGTGCCCCAGTAGGGGAATCTAGCAGTGTAGCTATAGTGTGCCCCAGTAGAGGGATACTGGCAGTGTAGCTGTAATGGACCTCAGTAGGGGGAAACAGGCAGCATAGCTGCAATGTACGCCTGGTTCGTGGTGCACTTGAGCGAGCTCGTGCTGTCTCTCGTGCCCAGGCTCTTGCTCCTAGAGTCAGTCCTGATAGTGAAGACCGTACAGTGGCAGTTCTCACTACTACCACCCCCACAACCTCCCAGTCCGCAGTATCCTCCTCCGGAACTTCCACTTGGTTCAGCAAGATCCACATCTAAAGAAGATCTTTCCTAAGCCACCCCTCATCGCTTTCAGGAGGGATACCAACCTGAAAGACCATCTTGTGCGACCTTCTATCCGCCCCTATGGTCCCCCCCTCCCCCCTGGCACTAGACCCATGGCCGCAAGGGTTGTAAGTCCTGCCCTTTCATCGATGGTTCCACTGTCATCACAGGACCTGCTGGCCAGTTTGCCGTAAGGACCAGTTTTAAACTGTCAGTCAGAAGACCTTGTCTACGTCATCTCCTGCACCCTGTGTACCAAGAAATACACAGGTGAGACCTACCGCAGTCTTGATGAACGGTTCAGCGAGCACCTGCGTTCCATGCGGCTTAATTATGACAACCCTGTGGGCTCCCACTTCAACCAGCAGCAGCACCATTGCGTTGTCCACGCCAAAGTAGCAGCAGTGTGGCAGAACCAGTCGACAGGACTCTACAGGCTCTTTATGGAGTCTTCAGTGATTGACCGTCTTGGCACTTGCATCCCGTATGGCATGAACACAAGGGAATGAACTTGGCGGCTCGATTTGCACCCCCGTTTCCTTTTTTCCTTCTTTTTCCTTCCCCCCCCCCCCCCCCCCCCCCCCCCCCCCCCCCCCCCCCCCCTTTTTATTTTCTCTCCCCTTTCCCCCCCCCCCCCCCCCCCTTCCCCCTTTTCCCCCCCCCCCCCCCCCCCCCCCCCCCCCCCCCCCGTGTGTCTGTGCTTTTCCCCCTCCCTATGTCCCTTCTCCCCTTTCCCTCTTCCCTTTACTATTTACCCAGTTACACTAGCACACACACGCAGGCACACGCTTATGCTTGCGCGCGCGCGCGCGCGCACACACACACACACACACACACACACACTTTCTCTTCATCCCTCCCTCCTTCCCTTCTCCACTCTCCCCCTTTCCCTTTATTGTTTATTCCCTTTCCCCCCCCCCCCCCCCCCCCCCCCTTTCCCCCCCTCTCCCTCTCCTGTTTTTTTTCTGTAAGTGTGTGTAATTTTCACACATTTTTTTTTCCCACCCCCCTTCCCATTTTCCTCCTCTCTTCCACACTTTCCCTCAATCTTCTTAAGACAGGCGCACGCATGCATGCGCCCCACACGCGCGCACACACTCACGCACATACCGGCGGACATGTGCTCATGCTTCCGTGGGCGCGCTCACACACACACACACACACACACACACACACACACACAACTTTCCCCTTTTTCCCCCCCCCCCCCCCCACACACACACACACACACTTCAAAGTTTTTCTTTCACTGTTTAACTCTACTCACTCCTACCACTGACTGCTTTCATTTTCTGTGAGTAGCAGTCAGCCTTTTATTCTTACTTCTTGCCCCCTTCCCTGAGCAGTTGAGAAAGGGTCTATGACCTCAAACGTACTGTTTTAGCATTTTTGTCTTCTTAATCGACGAATTTTACCCTGAGGTGAAAAAAGTTTTTACCTTTGTTTTCTCTTCGCAATGTACGCCTGTATGGAAATACTGCCAATGTAGCTGTACTGTGCCCCAGTAGGGAGATACTGACAGTGTAGATGTAGATGTACCGTATCCCTGGAGGGGGATACTGGCAGTGTAGCTGTAGATGTACCGTATCTCTGGAGGGGGATACTGGCAGTGTAGCTGTAGATGTACAGTATCTCTGGAGGGGGATACTGGCAGTGTAGCTGCAGATGTACAGTATCTCTGGAGGGGGATACTGGCAGTGTAGCTGTAGATGTACAGTATCTCTGGAGGGGGATACTGGCAGTGTAGCAGTAGATGTACCGTATCTCAGGAGGGGGATACTGGCAGTGTACTGTAGAGATACCATATCTCAGGAGGGGGATACTGGCAGTGTAGATGTACTGTACCCCAGCAGGGGGATACTGGCAGTGTAGTGGTACTGTACCAAGTAGGGGGAAACTTGAAGTGTAGCTATACTGTACCCCGTAGGGGCATACTGGCAGTGTAGCTGTAGCTGTACTGTACCCCAGTACAGAGATACTGGCATTGTAGCTGTACTGTGCCAGAGTAGGGGCAGTGTAGCTGTAATGTACCCCTGTAGTGAGATACTGGTAGTGTAGCTGTAGCTGTACCACAGTAGGAGGATACTGGCAGTGTAGCTGTACGCCTCAGTAGGGTCATACTGGCAGTGTAGCTGGACAGTACCCCAGTAAGGGAATACTGGCAGTGTGGCCGTACTGTACCCTGTGGGGGGGGGGGGGGGGGGGGCACTGGCAGTGTAGGTGTACTGTACAGCAGTTGGAGATACTGGCAGTGTAGCTGTACCATACCCCAGTGGTGGGACTCTGGCAGTGTAGCTCTACCGTACCCAAGTGGTGGGACACTGGCAGAGTAGCTGTACTGTACCCCAGTAGGGTAATACTGGTAATGTAGCTGTAGCTGTACTGTACCCCAGTAGTAGGATACTGGCACTGTAGCTGTACTGTACCCCAGTACGGGGATACAGGCAGTGTTGCTGCACTGTATTACAGTAGGGGGATACTGGCAGTGTTGCTACACTGTATTACAGTAGGGGGATACTGACACTGTAGCTGTACTCTACCTTAGTAGGGGAATAGTGGAAGTGTAGCTGTACTGTACCCAAGTAGGGGGATTCTGGTAGTGTAGCTGTACTGTATCGAGTACGCCGTTACTGGCTGTATGGTTGTACTGTACCCGAGTAGGCGGATACTGGCAGCATAGCTGTGCTGTACGCGAGTAGGGAGAGATTGATGGTTGATTCATTAATTGATCTTTAAAACGCAAGGATGAAGATTTTAGGCCAAAGCCTAGTCTTACTATCTGCCCTCGTCATGCATACATTATTTCAACACATATCTTCATACTGACAATTCAACATAGTTACATGACAGGAGAGAGAGAGAGAGAGAGAGAGAGAGAGAGAGAGAGAGAGAGAGAGAGAGAGAGAGAGAGAGAGAGAGAGAGAGTTAAAACATGAGAGAAAACAAAATCACCCCAGATTATGCAATTTGAATTTCATCCTTTCATCTGGGTTGAGGTCCTGTTTGTTCTCCGCATATCGTTCTACAGGCTGATCTGCACAGTGAGTGTAAAGGTATTTCATTTAGCACGTCATTAATGTGTGTGTCCATGCAGGCAGAGAGACAATGAAACACTCACTCAAACATCAGCTAGCATCTCCCTTTCCCTTGTAATCTACCTTATTCACTACCCATTTCTTATTTCCAGGGATGCCACCTTATTCAGCTCCATCAGACGTATGCTAACCGTCACTTATTCCCATACATGCTACTTCATCTGTCGCCATCACTCATCAAGTGTGTGCCTTTCATTACCATGCAAGTTTCCCATTCTCCAGAGCAAGCTGAAGGTATACAGAGCAATTCACCCCCCCCCCCCCCCCCCCCCCCCACCGTCTTCTACGCATGTGAAATGTGGACAGTGTACCAACGTCATGCCAAGAATCTGAATCACTTACACACGACCTGCCTCACACAGAGATTGTTTAACAAAGAATGGCAGAACAAAATCCCAGACACGGAAGTTCGCGACCAAGCAGGCCTGCCGAGCCTCCACACCATCCTGATGCTGTCTGAGCTTCGATGGGCAGGTCATGTAGCTCGCATGCCAGACAACCAGCTACCCGAGAGACTTCTATGGTGAGCTGCAACGAGGAAAGCCTTCCTATGGAGGTCAGAACAAACGCCTCAATGACATTTAAAACATCTTTGAAAGGTTTGGCATCAACCTGACACATGGGAACAAACTCCAGTGGATCAAGGGAGATGGCACTACTCCATCCACAAAGGTGCCAATTTATGTGAAGGAAGGGGGACAACTGCAGCGCATCAAAAGACAGGTATGGAAAGCCTGCGCCAGCAATCAAGGGGAGGTCTTCCACATGGCCTGTCCAGTTGTCTCCGCACATTGCGTGCACGCATCAGCTTGATCAGCCATCTGCGTATCCACAAATCAGTCCCCCCCCCCACCTCCCCACGCCGCCCCCCTTAAATCCTAGATGAAATAAAGTGGTCATTGTCGATTCGACAGACGAACAACACCACCACAATCCCATTCACCATCATTACTGATGAGCCGATTGAATGTTGAGAACAGACTGTTTCTCTTGCTACACTTACGTAGATGGGTATGGTTTGGTCCGAGGTGCTACTTCGTACTGTGAACTCACCCCTTCCTACCTGTGTATTATTTAGCTCATGAGTATTAATGGGTACAACTGACATCGCACTATCCATTTTGCTCGGTAGGCCCACATACCGTTTGCAAATCAAACAGAAACTCATCCATAGATTTATTGAGTTCAAAGAAAGAAGTCATTACAGTTTATTCACAAAATACGCTCAACCAAGTGCTAAATGTCTATAGAGAAGCAGAGCATGAATATGAATGTTGAAAGTGAAAACAAATATCTGCAATAGAGAATACCGCTGTCAAAAAGCAAACATATAACAAGGAAAAACTACATGCACACTTGTAATTCAAACAAAGCATGCTAAATTTATAAAGATCAGCGTTTTCGTAATAGATGTGTACTACAATGAAACAACAGCAACAAAAACAACAACAACGACGACGACGACAACAACACAAGAAGATCCTTAAAATAAGTGTCAATTAGTGTCATGCCGATATACAGAAGTGCATGCGTGTATGTGTGTCAGCATGCGAGTGTGCGTATGTATGTGTCTGTGTTTGTTTGATCTCTCTCTCTCTCTCTCTCTCTCTCTCTCTCTCTCTCTCTCTCTCTCTCTCTCTCTCTCTCTCTCTCTCTCTCTGTGTGTGTGTGTGTGCGCGCGTGTGCGCTGATATCACTGTAGAACTCTCAGAAGCACGGGAGTGTACATGAAGGAGTCCATCACATTCTGAACTGATTTCACGTCAATGGCATCAAAGACCTCACAGCAAATTCTTCAGCCACAGAGAGCACGCGCGCACTTCTCATCACATTCTGAACTGATTCACATCATTGGTATCATAGATTTCACAGCAAATTATTCAGCCACTGAGAGCACGTGCACAATTCTCATCATCTTCTCAGCTGATTTCACATCAATGGCATCAAAGACTTTACAGCAAACTCTTCAGCCACCAGATCAGGCGCACACTTAAGAGTTCTCAGCACATGAATTCTCAGTCATATGAACAGTGCGGGCGATGGAAGATAGCGCGTGAGCACGTGCACGAATGTGTGCACGCGTGCGCACGCAGCAGCATGTGTGTGTGTGTGTGTGTGTGTGTGTGTGTGTGTGTGTGTGTTCTGTCTTCTTCTTCTTCTTCTTCTTCTTCCTAAAAGACCGGTTCAGTCAGAAACGAGTAGGTCACCAGCGCGCATGTTAAAAGTAAAATGAAATAAATTAAAGAGCGACTCAGCCTGTTTGACACCTGGAACAAAATTTTGCAACAAGGGGTCGCACGCGCGATATTCAAAAAGTTAAAAACAATGGCCAGATTCAGGCCCAGGTAACCATAAAATATCCGGGGAAGTTAAAATAGAAAAGTCAGTCAATATGCAGATTTGAAGACTGTCATATCAATTTGATCTTTAAATGAGACTGCATTTGTGACAATCTTGATGGCACCTGGCAGTGAGTTCCACAGCCGTACAGAACTAGGATAAAAGGAATGTAAGTGGCTGTCAATATTTGATGCAAGTATGGCATAAGATTGACTGCCGCTCCTGGTGCTACTTTTATTCAATACTAGTTGTTCCATTGGGGTATCAATTAGTTTAGCTCTGCCTTTGAAGAAGATATTAAGTTTGATAAAAGCTCTTCTCTCTTCTAAGGGTTTCCATTCTAATTTCCTCATGTTCTTCCTAGTATTCCTCTTCCCTCTGATATGATTCCCTGTTACGAACCGTGCTGCTCTCTTCTGAATCTTTTCGAGGTTATCAATGTCCTTTAGATGGTAAGGATCCCAGACTGAGCAACCATATTCCAATACTGGTCTAACCAGTGTTTTGTAGCAGTCGTCTTTGACTTTTTTGGGGGCAGTTTTCAAAATGGAGCGACTGATGGCGGAGAACGAAGGAAAATTTAGAAAGAGTGGGGGTTAGTTGCCGCCAAGGACATTGACAAACAAAGCACAGGACAAGACACGATGCACGTCGACCTCTTGGGTCTTCTTCAAGAAAAAAAAAATCACATTTAACATTTAGGACAGTACAAACAAAGAAGGAAGAGAGACGTATCTGATGTCCATTTGGTGTGCTGTGAAGAATGGCCGCCAGAAGCTATGCGTTTCTGGTGTTGTGGGAGGGGTGATGCGGTGAGTCGTGTGTAAAAATTTGTGTTTTGACAGTTGTTTTTGTGCTTCTGTTATGTATAATTATTTGTCCCAAACTACAACTGCACTCCCTTTGTCTGCTGGTTTGATGACAATGTCCTGTCGTTCTCTCTTAGTGATTTGAGGGCTTTTTGTTGGTTTTGCGAGAGGTTGCAGTGTCGAACAGGTTTGGATTTGATCTGGCGGATGTCTATTTTGCATTTTTTAATGTAGAGTTCAATTTCACTGGATTTGTTTGAGGATGGTTGCGGGGCATTGGGTTTGAAATAGCTGGGTGAAAATGTCAGAGTTTTGTGGTGGTGGGGGCCTGGGCAGGTGTTAAAGTGCTGCCATCCAACGAAGTTTCCTAAAAAAAAAAAACAAAAAAAAAAACCCTTTCCACATCAATGTGGTTCTAGTAATTGTTGGTGGTGGGTTGAGTTGGGATGAATTTGAGTCCTTTTGTTAAGACTGATCTTTCATCGTCAGAGAGAAGGAGAGATTGTCAGGCATGCAGTAGACAAGACGATGGTGGTGATCAGATGAGGTAGTGGGGTCAGAATTGTGGGTTGGGGAAGCTGAAAGACCCGATGTGGTAGTGGGGTGAGAACTGTGGGTGGGGAAGCTGAATGGTCAGGGCGAATAATTGTACGTTTGTTTTGTAATTGTGATAGTTTTGTTTTGTTTGGTCTGGTTGCAGTGGTTGTAAATGAGTTGGTTGTGTGTATGGATGAGCTGTCTGAGTTTGGAGGCAGAGGCTGTGGGTATGATAATTGTGGTTGTTGTTTTTTAAATGTTGGAGAAGGTTGGAAAGAGGTTTGAGGGTGGAACTGAGTGTTTTTATATGTGCCAACATGAGTTTGCGACTGGCCTGGAACAGAATCTTTTTGTGGTGGTAGTGATGAGAGTGGTGTTTTGGAGGTTGGAAGGGGTGTGGAAAAGTGAGAAGCCACGAGGATAATGTGTAGTCTAAGACATTGTTTGAGAAAGTTGAAATGGGATGCTGATGTGGTTTTCTGAAAGTATGTTTTTGGCATAGCCTAGTGCGAACGGTTGGATGGTGGGTGGCAGAAACTGAATGGACTTGTAGAAGCTGGCATGGGTACAGGAGAAAATTTGGGCGGTTGGCATGTGTTGTGGTGCTGGCTATTGTTGGGCAGGTATAGGGTAGGGCCGGTAGTGGGACAGAGACAGAGGAGAGTGGGAAATCGAGAATGCTGGATGACGATTGCAAGTGTGTAGCTAGAAATGGATGTGACAAAGATTGGAAGGAGGGACACAATCAAAATCAAAATCAAATATGAAGCAAATGGAGGACAGTGGGAATGGGAAGTGGTAGACAGCGATCACAAGTACATGTAGGGAGTCGTAGACGTGACGTGAAATAATCAACGTGAAATACAAGACAGCAAAGGGTATCAGAGTTCACAGGTTCACAAAGAGAGTCGAAGACGGAACGTGAAATACAACACGGCAGAGGGTGTCAGCATTCACAAGTATCAAGTCAAGTCAAGTCAAGTCAAGTCAAGTAAACTTTATTATCTCAATTTGAGAAATTAATTTGAATATACCTAGAATAGAAGATGTGACGTGAAATACAACTTGGCAAAGTGTCTCAGCGTTAACGAGTACACATAGAGTGTTGAAGACGAGACGTGAAGTACACCACGACAAAGGGTATCACTCAATATGAAGAGTAAAATTTCAAAATGGAGCGACTGATGGCAGAGAACGAAGCAAAATTTAGAAAGAGTGGGGGTTAGTTGCCGTCAAGGACATTGACAAACAAAGCACAGGACAAGACACGATGCATTTCGTCCTCTTGGGTTTTCTTCAAGCAAAAACAAAAATCACATTTAACAT
>JADBJO010002603.1:10000-13956 GCA_016801955.1 Conus betulinus | reverse complement strand
TCCTGTGTCATAGATCGTGTCAGTCGGGCCTTTCGCACCGTCCTAAGCAAGAAAGGGGGGGGGGGGGGGGGGGGGGGGGGGGGGGGGGGGGGGGGGGGGGGGGGGGGGGGGGGGGGCGTGTGGGGGAGAGTGGGCTAGCAGGAAGATTGGAAATTTTGAAATGTATTCTTTGGGTTGGTGTTTTAGTGGGACCGATCGGATGGTTTTGTCAAGCGTCACGTCACATGGTAGAGGAAGGTTTGTTGTGTCATGTCTTGGACAGGGGAACATTTAGTACCAGAGTGTGATAGAGGGAAGGTTTGTTGTGTCGTGTCCTGAACAGGGGAACATCTAATTTCACCTTTGGCTGATGTTACATGACTGTAGGTGGAAGATATCCATGAGCGATTATAGAGGGCTACGACGAACACACACACACACACACACACACACGCGCGCGCGCGCGCGCGCAAAGAAACCATTATCAGAGCACAAAAAAGACGATACGACCGAGTGCTTCAAATGTTGTCGTTAAAATATCTATGTCATATGAAACCCCCAACATCTGGAGATGCTGCATAGTTCTGTTCATTATTTGTACTTCAGGTCGGAAAGAGAAGCAGTGTTGAAAAGAAGCGCCATGGTTTAAATTGAGATTTATCTGTTGGATTCACTGGGCGCCCTACATGGAAACTGACAACTTCCATGCTAAACTGCTGTTTTAGCCAAGAAAACAGGCAAGATTTGAATATATTAGTATGTAGTTAAAGAGCTGGGATTTTGTTTATCAATATGTATTTGAACATCTGGAATTTTGTCAATCAAAATTTTGTGACTTTAGACCTCTCTGTCTGTCTGTCTGTCTGTCTGTCTCTCTGTCACTGACTCTCGCTCTCTTTGATACTTGTAAAACGCCCTTCAGCCTAGGTTGTTAGGATGGGCGCTGCAGAAATTGTCCTCACTATCATTACGGTTATAATTGTGAACAACCTTCTGCTGCATTGTGTTCTCTGTATTCTCCTTATTTTTCTCCTTCTCCTCCTCTCCTCCTCTTTTCTTCTTTTTTTCCTCCTCCTCCTCCTTCTTCCTCTTTTCCTCCCTTGTTTTGTCTCCTCCCCCTCCTCCTTCTTCTTCCTCTTCTTCTTCTCGTCATCTTTTCTGTCTTCTCTTCCTCCTTTTTGTCCTAGCATTCCTCTTCCCCTGCTCCTTCTCCTCCTTTTTCTACTTCTTCAGATGAACATCTACTGACGTTATCATGATAGCTGGCATGTGGTCCCACATGGTAGTAAGAAGAAAGAATCATATCTGATCAGGGAGGAGGTGGGGGGTGGGGAACATGCATGCTATTTCAGGTTCCATGGTGTTATCTTCAGATCACCATCCATTGGTGTTACATATCAGACTTTCTAATCCATTTTTACAGCTACGCATTAAAGGTAAACTCATTCACATTAATAAACACACGAATGCGAAATGTACAGTACTCCACAATGTGGTCTTTCCCATCATTCCTGTCTCCTATTGTTGGCTGATGTGAGGAGTGTTTCTGAGGGCAGGGCCAGGGATCACGCCACAGACCATTGTACATAACATGGTGATTCGGTGTGATTCTCTGCCGTTCTTGGCGATGGGAATGTTGAATCCATTCACTAACGCTTTGAAAATCCAAAACTGTGGAGAAAACTTTCGTGTTCAAAGAGGTTGAAGTCAAATACATTAGTTCAGTGATGCATCAAGCCTTTGTGGATTTCCAATCAAGTCAAAAGCAAGCTGGCTGTTGGCAGAACCTGTCTAGTCTATTGAAGTACACTGTTGTGAACAGTCCACACCTCTGTGCTGTAGTCCACTGTGAGCCTGACCAGGCTGATGCATGCAGACAAAGACAGAACACAGCAGCGGCGCTCAATACACATCTGTACCTAAGTCTCAGCTTCACTTAACCTGCCACAACCACTTTACTCTCTCCAGCTGTTGTCACTCACCTTCTTCACGTTGCTGTGGCTGTCTGCTCTTGGCGTGGCTGTGGGGCTGACTGTTCCTTGTCGTCTGGCTGCTGGTGTGATCAGAATGGGGAAAAGGTTGGCTAGGAAAAATGAAAAATGTCCACGTGGCGGTGTTACTCAAGAATATTTCACTATTTGAGTCCCGTTGTTCCATTGGATGCTAATGAGCTCATCTCCCTGTGTCTGAATGTGAAACCAGTTTTCATTGGCTGGGCTGCATGAAACTTTCACAGGCCTGTGGTAGACACAGATGTCGCGATGTTGGCCCCCCCCCCCCCCCCCCCCCTGCTACCCTCCCCTCCTCAGCCACCACCTTCCTTCCTCCATCGCCCACCTCAAATCATTTTATGATGAAACTTGTATTCGTAATAAAGTGTTCTTGCATACCTGTTTGACCGTTGATTATTTTGATTATATTTTTCGTAATTTGCTTTCGGTTTTTTTTTTTTTTTTTTTTTTTTAATTGCAATTGTCATCATTATTATTGTTATTGTTCTTATCATTAGAAGTTGTTGCTGTTGTGTTGTTTGTTTTGTTGTTGTTGTTGTTCTTTCCTCCTCTTCCCCCCCCCTCCCCCCCCCCCCCCCCTCCTCCTCCTCCTCCTCCTCCTCCTCCTCCTCCTCCTCCTTCTTCTTCTTTCTTCTTCTTCTTCTTCTTCTTCTTCTCCTCCTCCTCCTCCTCCTCCTCCTCCTCCTCCTCCTCTTCTTCTTCTTCTTTCTTCTTGCATCTCCATATTATTATTATTATTATTATTATTATTATTTTATTATTATTATTATTATTATTATTATTATCAATGCTATTACCATTAATGCTTTTTGGTAATTATTATCATTATGCTATCATTACTATTATTATTATTATTATTATTATTATTATTATTATTATTGCTATTTGTAGTTATTTTTGTAGTTGTTGTTGCTGTTGTTGTTATTGCTATTTTAATTGGCATTTGCATGCCAGTTAGTGTCATGTTCATCACTATCAGTTTGGTTTTAAGCACAACCATCACTATCATTATCATCATCATCATCATCATCATCATCACTATACTTTTATCATTGTAGCTATGTTTTCATTACTGATTAACAGTAACCATCCTCTGAACATTCTTCCCCACAAATAGTTTTTGTCTTTTTACGTGAAACAGATCTTGGCCTATCTTATCTTTTCCTATCTAACCTCACGTTATATGTTCTATAGCAATATGTGCCACGTGGCGTTGTGTTCACCGAAAAAAACATGAGTCCAATATCACTGAACACTCTGTACAGTTGTCTCCTTCTTCATTGACCTGAATTCTATGTTATTCTGTTTTGTGTAGATTTTTCTCCATTACTAAAATGTCTTCTGTAATACTCTCTCTCTCTCTCTCTCTCTCTCTCTCTCTCTCTCTCTCTCTCTCTCTCTCTCTCTCTCTCTCTCCAGATTTTGAATCTACACCATGAAAAGTCACGAATAAGAAAAGAACAAATGAACTATACTGATTTGTCAATCTCTGCACAAATTCTTTTTTTTTCAGATATCTGAATTATTTACGGAGACTTTCACACACACACACACACACACACACACACACACACACACACACACACACACACACACACACACGTTGTCACATGAAGGTCCCCATGTGCACACTCACATGCACACAGAGACAATAATGTTTCCCAGAGGCAACCACATATGTATTTTATTTCTTTCACTAAAATAAATCTGAATAAATCTGAATTTTACCCTCGATTAAGAAATGTCTTTTTTTGATTCGCTCCTCACTTCTTCTGGCGAGAGGGGGGTTTGATATTTCCTCTTTTTTCCTTTTCTAATATTATTCAGAAAGACGCCCCCTTAATACAAAGTGTTAATACTGCTTTTTTTCCAAAATGTATATAAGTCACATTGGCCTCAGTTCATTTGCCTATTTGACAAACTTCTTTTTCAGGTCTCGCAGACGACCAATTTGCCTTACATAAA
>JADBJO010002603.1:0-5000 GCA_016801955.1 Conus betulinus | reverse complement strand
CTAGTTTTTTTTTTTTTTTTTTTTTTTTTTTTTTTTTTTTTTTTTATGCGCTAATGAATGTCAGCTGAATCGTTCCTTTTAGAGGAGTCTTATCATCGTGTAGTCACTAGGATCGAAGAGGTAATTAGTGTTAGTTGAACCGTTCCTTTAGGGGCAGTTTTACCATCATGTAGTCACTAGTAGGATCGAAGAGTAAGTAACTGTCTGTTCGTCTTTTGCATTCATTATTTTGAAAGTTATTTGTCCTACATGAAGAAGACCCGATACGTCGAAATGCATTGTGCTGGTTTTGTCATTTCGTTGGTCCTCCAGAAGATGGCCTAGTAGGCCTACATTTATTTTTGCAGTTGTAGTTGAAGTCCTACCAGCGCTGTTCAAAGTTCTGGTCTGTCAGTTCTTTTTTTGTGTGAGAAAGTCTTGCTGCTCCAGGCTCAGACATGCAGATAGTGTTTCCTGTGGGTTGCTCTTAAATCTTTTGTGGAATTTGTTTTTAAGTTTTGACTGCGAGTGTACATGTACAGTCACCTGCATGGTGCTCACAGGCTAGTTGAAGTAAGCATTCTTTGGGTCACCTTTTCCAGATATTCCCCCATAAGGAGTGGGGGCAGTTTTGTCAATCAAGAGCACTGCTACATCACCAAGGTGGCTGTTTTTAATAGTCAGACAAATGACTGTTCTACACTGACTGCCTGAGAGCAGCCCATAATTAGCAGCTTTCAGTGCCATCTAACGTCCGCCATTTACCCATCGCCCATGAGCTTGGTAAAAAGGAAGGAAGGGAACGGAACCACCAAACATAAGGCAAAGGGTGTATGAGAAGTGTCGGTCACCAAAACACCACGACCCTCCCTTACCTCCTCCCCCCTTAGGCCCGGCAGCTGCTCTAGCCGAGAGGGAGATGCAGATGTAACGCGTTGACAATGACAGGGATGCAGGAGCTGCTGGATAGAAGGTGCCGTTTATCATCAGACCATCCTAGGGGCTCAGATGTTCTGCAAGGATTTAATCCCTTTACATTTCCCACAATGGGTATACACACAAGGCAGCGTTGGTTTGAAATGAGAGAGTGCCTTCTCCCAGATGAACTACCCTCCTAGGCAGATAAGCTCCATCTACTCAAAGCAACAGGGTTTTATGGCATCAATGACCCACAGCAATGAATGAGGCAGCCTTGCAGGAACTCGCCAAATGCTTGTTGTCAGCAACCAACATCTGTGCAATGACCATCCCCCTGCAGAAGACAGGTCATGATTCACAATGCACCAAATGTGGCCCCTCCACAGTGCATCATTGAATTTGAGGGAACACAGCCCAACAACGTAGACAGCTTCACCTGCTTGCAGCGCAGATAAGGAAGTTGTGACCTGTGAGGACCAGTTTCAGCAGGCTATGGAAGCAATTGTGAGATGAACACGGCATTAAAGTTTATACCAACATGGCTGTCTACAAGGCATTATTTTGTTAATTACAATTCTATATTTTGTAGTCTCGTTTCTTTCAGAAATGTGTTCTGTGAATCTATATATTAGATAGAGCTGGTTCCTTCAATAACATGTATTCTGCATTATTCGACATCGCCACATGACGGTCCCCATATATACACTCACATGCACACACAGAGACTCTAGTGTCCCCCGCATGCAACATCACAACTGACTCCTTTCTTTCAGTACAACAAACCAGAATACAATTTTAAGTTTCTTTCCCGGTATATGCTTTTTTTTTCTTCTTTCTATTTGTGCTTCACTTCTTTGGCATGAGGGCGTTTTATCATTTGTTTCCCTTGTTTTGAACATGTTGTCCATTTTATACCAAATATTAATACTAATTTAGCATATTTAGGTCACATACCTTAGTTCATTCGCCCAGTTCACAGACTTCTCTTTCAGGTCATACTGAAGACCAATTTGCTTTTGTTATGTAGTGATCCCAAGGGAGATCACCTTTATTATCATGTGAATGTTTTGGGGGCGCCAGAATAAACTGATAGCCGGAACCAGACAAATTGTTTTGTCTCATGTTGTTACGATACAACAAATTGGCGACGAGGATAAAACATGTGCCTGAAGGTATAACGTCACACAGAAAGCCGAGAAGAGGATCCTTTGCAGGCCCTGTTCAGTAAAATTGCGCTGAAGTGCAAAGAAGAACTTTGGCGTGGGCGACCAGTGTTCAGGACATGACGTTTTGGAACAAGACTGTGGAACGTTATCACCGGGGTAACGGCATGAATGACGCTTGTTAACTACGTCGTGTAGAATTTTCAGATCGTAAACGCAACTGAACTTAAGTGCTTCTAATTCTACTGTGAAGATGGCTGCCATTCTTGGCCACATAGAACCGTATGTTGAAGGTGCCAACTGGCCAGAATATGTCGAAGTGTTCGAACATTTTTTCATAGCCAACGACATCACAAATGACAAAAAGAAAATATGTTTTGTGTTCTTCAGTAGGACCATCTACATACCATATCATCAAAAGTCTCTGTTTGCCACAGAAACCTGAAGAAAAGACTTTCAAAGAAATTTGTGATCTAGTAGAGAGCAACATTTCAAACCAAAACTATCTGAGGCTAGTGCAAGTTTTGCTTTTCTATTCTCTCGAGACCGTCAGGAGGGTGAAACAGTGCAAATGTATCTTGTGCAGCTGTGTGCTCTTGCTGTACCATGCAACTTTGGACAATTTCTGAATAGAGCACTTCGGGACAAGTTTATCATTGGGAAAATGATAAAAAGATCCAAGAGAAAAATCTTGCAGTGCCTGACGACAGACTGACTCTTGATGAGGCATTTAAGATTGCTCAATCCCATGAGGCTGCGGTGAGGAATGTGCATGAAATGCACAGTCCCAAATGTGATGAACCTAGTGTGATGAAAATGAAGAGTGAACAGAAGTTTGGACCGGCGAAGCCTAAGAACCTACCAAATCGTGAAGAAAGAAAAACTGAATGCTTCCGGTGTGGTAGAAAGCATGATGCTAGACAGTGTAGATTTAAAGATCAGAAGTGTTATGGTTGTGGAAAAATGGGACATATCAAAGCTTGTTGCCGCAAAAACAAAGATGTGAAAAACATTGAACGTGAAGCAAATGATAGTTTTGATGTGGATGATGATGTGTGGTGGTGTAAACACTGTTTTGTGTGCTGTGAAGAAGGGAACGAAAAGAAAAGATTACCCTTTTTGGTATGAATTGGATGTGAATGGTCGAATTGTGTTTTGAGATTGATACAGGGTCACCATATACAATCATATCAGATAAAACTCTGAAACAAGTGTTTGGCCGATCACAGAAACTGGACAAATTCAATACAGCAATTAAGTCATTCATGGGGCATGCAGTGCGGGTGCTTGGAGTGTTGATGCAAGTGTGACACACACAAACACAACACAATTCCAGCAACCATACTTGTCACACAAAACACACACACAACTGCTTGGAAGAGATTTGATTGAACAGTTTGGTTTGTTGACAGTCAATCTGGTGAGTGAAGTGAGTTCAGTCCAGTTGGGAAGGAGTCTTGAACGGCATACGAGTTTGTTCAAAGAGGGTGTGGGAAAGCTTGTTGGGCATAAAGCGAAGGTTCATGTCAGTAGCGAAGCAGCGCCAATTTTCTGCAAGCCAAGGTCGCTGCCTTTTGCTATGAGGGGCAAGGTTGAGGCTGAGCTTGAAGGCTCGAGGACCAAGGCATTATTGAGCCTGTAGAATTTTCAGACTGGACAGCGCCCATCGTTCCTGTTTTGAAACCAAATGGGGAAGTACGAATATGTGGGGATTACAAGGTTACAGTCAACAAGGTTTCGAAGTTAGAGCAATATCCAATTCCCACCTTGGATGAACTCCTGGCAAAACTAGGAAAGGGCTCAGTGTTCCATAAGCTGGATTTGTCACATGCTTATTCACAAGTTGAGTTGGAAAAAGACAGCAGAAAATATGTTACAATCAATACACACAAGGGGTTGTTTACATATACTAGGCTTCCATTTGGTATCTCGTCAGCACCAGCACAGTTTCAGAGAGTCATGGAGTCCTTGCTTCAGGGTGTGCCATGCACAGTTGTGTACTTTGATGACATTGTGTGTGACTGGGGATTCGGAGGTCGAGTCATACCAGCATCTTGAGGAGGTGCTTGACAGATTGGATAGGGCAGGCGCACGGTTTGAAGAAGGAGAAGTGTGTTTTTGGTGCTGAAGAAGTGGTCTTCTTGGGTCATAAAATCAGCAAGGAGGGGATCAAGCCGCTGGATGACAAAGTTCAGGCATTGGTTCAGGCAAAACCACCGGAGAATGTGCAACAGCTGAAGGCGTACTTGGGTTTGCTGAATTACTATGGCAGGTTTCTGAAGAATCTATCAGGAGAGTTGCAACCTCTTCACAAGCTTTTAAAGAAAGGTATGAAGTGGAGTTGGGGTCAGGAGCAACAGGCATGTTTTGAGAAGACCAAAAAGATGATCCTTTCAGCCAGGGTTCTTGTGCATTATGATCCTAATCGCAAGATTGTACTGCATGTGGATGCGTCTCAGTACGGGTTGGGGGCAGTGATTTCACACACATCATGGAGGATGGAACAGAGCATCCAGTTGGATTTGTCTCCCGGACGTTAAATGCGGCAGAAAGGAATTATTCTCAGCTAGACAAGGAGGGTGCTGCTGTGGTGTTTTGGTCTGAAGAAGTTCCACAAGTTTCTGTATGGAAGGAAGTTAGCATTGTGACTGATCACAAACCTCTGTTGTCTCTGTTTGGCGAGAACAAACAGATTCCGGTGATCGCGTCTCCCAGGATCCAGAGATGGGCTGTCATTCTCAGAGCATATGAGTACACGATGGTGTATCGACCAGGCAAGGACCACATGAATGCCGATTGTTTTTCTAGGCTACCCTTGCCAGAGACTGAAGAATTGGAGCCTGAGGACAGAGTTCTCATGATTGAAGAGATTGAAGATTGCTCCTTTTTGTCTGCCAGACAAATTGCAGAATGGACTTGGCGTGACCCAATTTTGTCACG
>JADBJO010002602.1:244166-300369 GCA_016801955.1 Conus betulinus | reverse complement strand
GGCTCTTCTTGTGTCAACTCAAGTGGACAAACCCCTAAGTTTGCAACGGAGTGGCACATCAGAAAGAATGTCTTGATACTCCTCACACAGTTTCCTCACTTCTTCTGTCTGGTCTGCTGAAAGGCCTCCTGCGACCTTGACATCCTTCCAGGTCTCTTCTTGTTGAGTGGAGACACATGGAATGTCAAACGTCAGTTGGGGAAACTCATTCCCTTCCTCAATCACAACAGGGGCGAAACCGGCGTTGCAGTCTTCTCTTCTTTCGTACTTTTTGAGCAGATTCGCATGAACGAGCTTTTTCTTCCCCCTGATCTGGATAAGGTAATCCCAATCTCCAATGCGTTCTAACACTTTAAAGGGACCCTGCCAAGACAATTGCAACTTGTTATGATGCAACGGCAGAAGCAGGAGAACCTCATCACCTGGCTCGAACCATTTTTGACGGGATTTCCGGTCGTAGAAGCTCTTGTATCGCTTCTGCGCTTGTGCAAGGTTTTGTGAGCCAGCTCGCAGGTGGAGGTGATCCGTTCTTTCAGTTCAAGCACATACTCGGCTTGCGTCTGCGGTTCATCAGGAGTAGCTTCTTGGGTCCACTGATTTCGGAGTATGGACATGGGGCCCTTGACAGTTCGCCCGTACAGGAGTTCAAACGGAGAAAAACCAAGGCTCTCCTGAGGGACTTCCCGATATGCAAACAGTAACCCTGGAATAAATCGATCCCACTCTCTAGGTTGTTCCTGCGCTAGTTTGCGAAGCATCTGCTTGAGGGTGCCGTTGAAACCGCTCGACCAACCCGTTGGCCTGAGCGTGGTACGGGGTGGTGGTCTCCCGATGTATACGAAGGAGCTTGTACACTTCGGACATTACTTCCGAAAGGAATTGGGTCCCCTGATCTGAAAGCACCTTGTCAGGGACACCTGTCCGGGTCCACATCTCCCAGAGTGCATCCGCAACAGTTACGGCATCGATTTTCTTGAGAGGGGTAGCCTCCGGATACCGTGTCGCATAGTCCACCATGACCAATACATATCTGTGACCCCTGTCTGAAGGTGGGCTAATTGGTCCAATCAAGTCGACTCCGACTTTGCTGAAAGGTGTAGTGACGAGAGGTACAGATCCGAGGGGGACTCTAACATTGCGGCCCTTGGGAGTAGTTCTCTGGCAGATATCACATGTGCAGCAGTATTTCCTGACATCCTGTGTTATACCTGGCCAGTAAAAGTCATGTTGGACTCGCTCGAGAGTCCGGCATGCACCAAGGTGACCGGCCATGGGTGTATCATGGCCCAACCGCAGCACAGTATTTCGAAGAGCCTTGGGCACAACCAGCTGAGAGGAAGTCATAGTAGGCGTAGTGTAACGCCTATGTATCAGGCCACGACGTTTTACAAACTGGGTCGAACCGTTGTGAAACGTCTTTGGGGGCTTGCCCACTAACTCTCGCACAGTATTCAGGGTTTGGATCCGTCCTTTGTAAGTTCAGCACAGCATCTGGGTCCAAAGATACAGTGTCATGTGAGGACAAGGGTTTCAAGAGGGGCTTTAAAGCTTCCTTTTCCTTCTGGGCCTGAGAACGTGTAACAGCTGCTACAACTACTTCCGGGGGAGCTCTGTAGAAACTGGCTTGTCCTCTCCATTTTCAAACCTGACGGTGTTGCCAATAAGAAGGGAATAGGCAGGTTGATGAAGAGCTACAGCCCACACCTTACCCTTGAAGTAAGGAGTTGAAACTTCCACCAGTACTGTGGGACGAGTCGCCTGAAAGGATGACTCAACTCCTGTAACCTGGCAGTCTTGGCCGCGGGGAACATCCTCAGGAACTAGCCGCTGGTCCACGAACACGGCGGTAGCACCAGAGTCTCTAATTGCTTCAACCACCTTGCCACACATGACTGAGGGAAACGTGGGGCATGTAGGTGTGGTCACCTCGATCTCTCAAAAAAGCAACACTGGCCCGGGAAACATTTTGCTTAGACTTTTTGCCCCAAGTGGGACAATTTCTCGCTATATGTCCCTCCTCCTCACACCGAAAGCAGACCCTAGATCCATTACGAGACTTTGTTGTTTGACCCGATTTTACATCTTCCGTGGACGACGAAGTTAGCTTGGACTCTTTCCCCTCCATCTTTGTAGCTTTCGTTGGGCCTCCAAAGTTAGAGGTTTTGAAGTGGCGCCTGGCATCGGCAAAGGCTTCAGCAACCTTAATGGCTTTGGCGAACGTCTTGGGACGAGTCTCGCCCAACTTATAACGAAGCTCAGTGGACACTGAATTCATAAGCTGTTCTGTAAGAAAACAGTCCTTCACGCTCATCTCTGATGCCTCTAACCAGTAGTCCATCGTACGTCGAAGGCGCTCTCCAAACTGATGGAAGGTCTCATCAGATGACTTCTTCATGGTACGGAATTGCTTCCGGTATGACTCTGGAGTCATATGTAGCCTACGACGAAGGGCAGCCTTCAGTTCAGTGTAACTGGCACCGTGTGGAATATCCGTAAATGCTTCCTTGGCCTTTCCAGTTAAGTTCCCAATCAGGTAGAGGGCCTTTTTTTCTCGTCCGACATCTGGTAAGCCTCCGCTACAATCTCGAAGTGTTCAATGTACGTGTCTATAGATTCACTCGCATGATACACTGGCATGCGGAGCTTAGGTGGAGCCAACGGCGGTTGTTCGAGTGTCTGTGCGTTCCCTATGACACGTCGAGGAGTTCCAGTGTTCTGCGACAGATCATGAGTCTCTCCCTCCGAGTGGACAGACAGTTGTTCCAGAAATTCTGCGCGGATCTTATTTTCTCTCCTCCTCCAGTCTTGCCTGAAAATCCAGTTCCACCTGTCTCTGAGCCTCTTCTTTCGCAAGCCTATCCTGTTCTTTCTCCTCTCTCTCCATTCTTCATTCTTCTCTCTTCCAACTCCTCCTCCACTGACGGTCTCTTTCCTCTCTCTCCATCCTCCTCTCTTCCATCTCCATCTTCCACTTTCTCTCTCTCCCTTGCCTCCCTCTCTCCAATCTCCTCTCTTCTTTTTCACGCCTCTCCTTAGCTTCCCTCTCTTCTTTTTCACGCCTTTCTTTAGCTTCCCTCTCTTCTTTCTCCATCCTCATAACGACAAAGGGATCTGGAGGTACAGGCCCTAGAAAACGAGGAGGAACAGGCGAGGGCCCATAACGAAGCTCCTCGATAGGATGGTGAAATGGGCGGCGATGTGAGGTCGGTAGAGGTGGCCCGCGAAGGGACGGCGATCCAGGAGGGGACCTGTCAACGATGACTGAAGGGGAAGTAGTCACAGGTGGCTGAGTACCCACCCGAGAAAACAACTTGGGTAGAGGGACCAGTGGTAACCTGAGTTGTGCGGCGGTCCACAGGTGTGGCCATGCCTGGTAGCACACCCATCGCCACACGAGATCGGGTCATTCTGCGATCCTCCCCTTCTGCCATTTTGCAAAGCTCGAAGAATGCACACCGCGATGTCAAGAAAGAAAATGGGGAAGAAAAACCACAAGGTAATTGAAGACAAGGCTAACCGTCAAAGGGCTACAATCCCTCGATATGCCACAGCTGTAGACAATGGAATAAGATTAGCCTAAAACAAAAGAGAAAAGACAAACACGTTCAACCACGCTGGCAATGGAATACCTACAGTTAAGTCACCTTGACCCTCCTACACACCAGGAAGATGGAAACCTATAAAGTATGGAGACTTCAAATCACTAAACAAATCAATGTCCAAATAAGTTCAAACAACGCTGAAGGATCTCACAGCTAAGGATAGCAGACCCACTACAGCCACAAAACGACAAAGTGAAAAGTGCCTTTCCCTGGGGCACGAAAAGTAAGCACGGACAAACAAATACGACACCCGAGTATAAAATCAATGTGCACCCAACAGCACAGAGCGAAAAAAGAGATCAAGGCGAAACCAAGTGCCTCTTTGCCAGGTATAGTTCCGACACTGAAGTGGTGTGACACCACAACCTAAGTACCACCAGTAAATCAACACACCACCCACGACCCCAAATGTGAGTGTGTCTTCAAGGATAAACGCAACTGATCGAAAGTACCAAACTTCTAACACCGTAAGTGAAAATGATATAATCGAATAATTAATCAACTATATCCAACCGACATCTAAAAGAACAAAAAGCGAAAACTCTCAAAGTTATCCAAGTCAGGCCACGATCTCGCCTGCCATACCACAATGAATAAAACTGCTATCTACAGGTGAAAACAACTTCCTTCAAACACTCTCAAAGTGGGCCAACCAGCCTGACTGGAAATCACCGCTCTATACCTTTACTGACAGCTGGCACGCAAGAAGGGAAGTAAAGCAATTAATTTGTTTTTTAACTAAATACAAAAAGAAAACGCGACAAAAACTCACGCCCGAAAGTGTCGGAAGCACAATCTAAAACTTGGGCTTGACAGACGAACTGTCCACTGATAAACCGAGAATTGCCACGAACTGACAATATGATTCGCTATCAGTGAAGGACTAACATTACACAAACGACGGAGACAGAAACAAAAGCGAACCGCTAGTCGGGTCAATAACCTCACGACCTTACATCTGTTCGCCAAACAGCAGCACGCGTGCCACACCGATGAGGAGCGGAAAAGATGCAGCGACCTGTCACTAAACCCGAAAAACATGTGCAGAGAAGAGACGGAATGCGGAGGCGGTAGGCGACTGGGTCAAACAAGGTCTCCACTTTACCTGGGGTGCCGGTAGGAGTGACGGTGGGGAGGGGGAAAGCTAAAGCAACAGAGGCACAGTGAAAAACACCTTTAACCTAATTAGTGTTTCTATCCATACACACCACTGACAGCTTTATTCCTCCCACACCAATTCACACACACACTAGGCATGAATCGAAAAAAAACACCTAACTACCAGTAACAGGCATTTTTTATTCAAAAGAGCTATGCACACGAAATCGAAAAGACTTTTTAAAAAAAAGAAAAGAAGGGGATACTCCCTTTTACCAAAGATCACAAAAGTACGAAGAATTTTTTTTTTTAAATAAGCATAAGAGGATCCTTACACAGGGCCAAACCACTAACACCAGAGAGCAAGAGGACTAGCTACTATGGCAGGAGGCAGGTCGACCTACCTATACTCACCTCACTACTCTCAGCAACTCGGGTACTGCCAAACAACCGCAAACCTAAGTCAGCACAAATACTGACATCGACGACTCTGCACAAAGAAAACGATTTCCCCCACCAACTATCTCCACCCAACCTCTAGTCATGCACTAGATACAGCCAGGAGGCCGCACGGAAGAGAGAAGGCGGAAACTAGCGAGTACGAAACACTATACTACAACACGGAAACGGACGGACACAGAACGGGAGTGCCGGCGACCGCGACGAAAACACGGGTCTCCCCCCCCCAACAGTCCCAACCTGGTCCGCCCCTGGGACCCCCTTACACTCTAGGGCCCCACCAGCCAACCACCCACTACAAACTAAGGGACCGGACGAACCAACACGCAACATAACACAACTCCAGAGCGTCCCGGACAAAGCGAGAGCTGGGTGCCGCCAATATCCTGCCAAGTGTCGAATTACATCCCATAGTACCCCGCATCTCCACCAAGATGTCAAGGTTAAGGACCTTGTAAGGGAGGGAAAGACAAAGGGGAAAATTCGACACTGGCAATAACTGATAGCAAACACCCAAACACTCACTCAACCAGACCACCCAGGATTTACAAAGACAATAACAGTTTTATAATTATAAATCGACAATACTCATTCATTCCATATGGGGAGAGAGGCCTAACCAAGGAAGACTGAAGACAGAGGAGAGACCAAATAAGAATAGAATGGTAAAGAAGAGGGGAAAGAACCTATCAGTTCTAAGTTACCTATGGAACAAAATAACCCAAAAGCCCAAGAAAAGCAAACCTCCTTCCCCCCGGGCCTCTCCACTACCAGCCCAACTAATTCAAAGAATTTCATAATGAAAGAAGAACGATAGGGAGAGACAGACTAAATAAGATTCAAGACAGGTCAAAAAACCTTCACACCACCAAAGTAATCACAACCATTTCCACTCAGTCACTCCAAAACAGCCAGACTTCATTTCCTCGTCAACCATGCCAGCCTGCATGTAATTCACTCCTATTTCAGTCCCACGTCCACGGCAACACAACACAAACACGAATACACTTAGACATCACCCAAGTCTGAGTTCCTGCGACGACACACGGTCAGCTCTAAATTGTCCCACATCCAGGGCCACACGGATCAGCCAGAACAGTAGCGTTGAAGAAGTCCCGGTCCCACGTCGTCAGTTCTGGAAGATGGGAGGGGTGGACGAGACAGACCTCCAAGGGTGTCCAGAGGTGGATCCGGCCAAAACGGCGGGTGAAAGGGGGAGATGAAGAGGTAGATATGCTGGTCAGCTCCTGGCCCAGCGAAGAACCCAGGGGCTGTTCAGCGTTCCCCACCAGGGAAACCGGTCTGGGGCGACCAAAGGGAAAATGTGCCAGTGGTTGGGAATAGAGATTCCCCCCAAAACGCAGCGCTTTCCTCCAACCCAAAAAGGTTAAGGACCAGCCGCTGATCTGCACCGAAGCAGACAAAAATGACCCCACTGCACTGGGACAGCGATCCCACTCGACTCAACATTGAAATCCGAGTGCCACTTCACTCTCTTGCCCCTTCCTCCAACCCTGAACTCGTGAACACTACCTCTCCGCCAGAGTTAAACTGTACTGACACAAACTTAACGAAAAACACGTGCAGGCAGCACAAAACCGCTCAGCCACACTCCTGTCACCCAATACAAGAAGTGGAAAAGAAAAATGCAGTGGGGGATGCAGGAAAAAATAAAATAAAATAAATACACGGACAGCACGCCAAGCCCTTCCACTGACAGCCAAATGGTGACAGTCTCGTGTGAAACCAGCAGACACTGCTAAGGGTGGTTTCACACTGCTAAAGCAAGGGTGAGTAGGCTGGCGACCGTCCGTGACAATCTTCCTGTATCACTGTTTGTCCAACTTACGACAATGACCAATTATCCATGAATCATCAATTTTAGTCCTTTTTTTTCCCCCCATCACCAACCGGCATTACTACATCAATGCCACCACATCATTTCACTTATGACAATGGTCACCACCCTAAAGTATTGTAGATCTCATCTCAGTGATCAACATCCATCAGTCATTGATCATTTCCTTTATTCCCCCACTGGCATTACCGTACTTGCCAATACACTATCCTACTCCTTTAAAAAAAATGACCATCATCCTACACCACTGTGGATCATACCTACACCTTGACCATGATCATCATCCACCCATCTTTGCACACCTCCCCCATTCCCCCACCTGGCATGTTACACCAGTGCCACAACATTATCCCACTTATACAACAATTATCATCATCCTACAGTACTGTTTATCTCAAATGATACATGATCATCACCCATCAGTCATCTACCCCTACCCCCTCCACCCTCTTTCTCGAATTGCATCATTATACTAATGCCACCTTAATATTCCACTTAACACAATGACCATCACCGTCCAGTACAATTGATCTCGCCCATGCCAATGAGCATCACCCACAGGTCATTGATATTTTCTTTTATCCCCCCAATTTGTGCCATTGCACCATCACCACTACATTTTTCCACTTATTTAACAATAGTCATCAACCTATGGTACTACTGATCTAAAATGATTATAATTTATCAGTCACTGAAAATACTCCCATCCAGTGAACACCTTCATACTGCACTATATATGGAAATGAAGAAGCTGACCAATTGACTAAGGAAGGAGGACAGCAGCCCCAACTGTAAAAGATAGCCTCCTTGGAATAAATCAAAAGTATTTCAAGGAGACAAATAGGAGGATGACTTGAGCACTGGACTGTTCTCACTGGACTGTTCTCTCCTTCAACCAGAGGCAGTGTGTGCTAGTCAATCAACAAGGCAGCTGTCAGTCAGGCGGAAAGAAAGCATAGGCCTGCTTTTTTCATCATCTTGTGACTTGTATTCCTAGGACTTCCACCTTGTATGTTTACTCTAGCCATTGTAAAAGATTTCTTTGTTTTTCATACGGATATGGAATTGACAAGACAGAGCGCTTTTCAGTATTTTTGTGTGCCCTGATGGCCCTTTTTTTTTATTTTAGGCCCTAAAAGGCCCTAAATTTTTTTCTTGAAAATCTGTATGAACCCTGAATTTTGTAATTTGTGGCCATGGGTCTGGAAAAGTCCTGGAATTTTGTAAAAGCTGTGCAAACTTTTTCATGGTGTCGAATTTCACTTTAAGCTTCTTCACAAAGACATTGAAAGAGGAATAAAAACAGAAGTTAAATCATGTGATGTACAATGATCACGGTTTTTTAGATTTCCTCTGGCCGGAGGTTTAGCAGACTACATTTTTTTCTGCAGAGCAGCTTCCCTCTACTGTGAAAAGCGTTGCGCATGCTCAGTTAATACCATTGCTTAACTTCCTTTCGAGTCAACTGTGCTGTGAGGGAAAATAGCGTCGAAGTATTAAAGAAAACATGGGAAAATGTGTGTTTAGCCTAGCCTGGCTAGACAATACAAATTATCACAAATGGATTGCTCCTGCTTTCCTATGGATGTAAGACAAAAGCACGGTGCCTGCCGAGCAGAAAAGACTTCGACATCGGGAACATGGACGAAGCTGCTCTGAAAAGCCAGGCAGCAGGCAAGAAACATCAAGAAATGATGCAGCTTTCAGACAAAACGACTCGGACACCAACAGTGACCGTGACTGATTATTTTCGGCCCTAGGATTGTGAAAAATGAGTTCTACATTGAAGAAACGTTTGATTTTTTTTTTTTTACTTCAGTATGGGATACAATCATGTATTGAATGGAGGTGGGGGTAGAGAAAATCAAAGGGCCCAAGGGCGATACACTGGCCTATTTTTAGACACATACATACACACACACACACACACTGTCTCTAATGCACACACACTCTCTCTCTCTCTTTCTCTCTCTCTCTCTCTCTCACTCTCTCTCTCTCTCTCTCTCTCTCTCTCTCTTATACAAAAATTTCAAAATTTGAATACGAAATTGAATAGAGAGCCATGTTGAACATCCAAATTAAAATGAAAGGACAGTTGAGAGGAGAGTGAAAGTTTTGGTAAGTATTGAATGCCCTGCTATCATTGAATCAGTTCTTTACTGATGTGTTTAGCATGGTAATCACATACAGAGGTGCACACACACACACATTCCGGGGTCTGAAAAATTATGAAAAGCCTTGGGAAAAGTCTGGAATTTTGTTTGGTCTTATCTGTGGGAACCCTGTCAGTCCTTCCCAGTCCCATCAGTGGAGGGGAGCCAGAATGCTTCAGATGCAGAGGAGACCACTGTGTGATATGTGACAGCCACGTGGTTGAGTCTACCACCTTCACCACATGGCTGTCACCTTCAGTCATATCAAAAGAGTTTTAAACACCTTTTTTTTAGGACCAACTTTGATTTAAAATCATGTTATGTATTGGAGTCATCTGATATACTTCTTATATATGTTTGTACCAGTGGCAAATGGGGAAGGAGGAAGGTTGCCACTGGTGCAATGTTATTGGTTGTACATGTGGTATGTGTTTAGGTGTCACAAAGTCACTTTTTTTTTTTTCAATTGAAACTAAACCATCCAGTCAAATAAATGGACATCTGAACATGTCCGTGAACGTTGTGATTGTTCTTGGAACAGGCCAGAGCCAGCCATGTATGAACATCACATGTTGGTCATTTTTCAGTTGTTCAAATGTGTTTTTCAGCAAGTGTTTCAAAGATAGGACCAACTCAAAGGTAACTTGAAGCACATAACTATGATTCTGTCATTCCCACTGAAATGTCATGAAAAATGGAGGGTGGTCAAAACACTCTCTGAATATTTGGGATTATGAAAGATTTATGTGTGGTTGTGATCAGTTCATTTCTTATAAATCAGCAGTGTTCTGACAAGACATTTCAAAGTCTAGCAGATTTGTGCTATCTTGTTGCCAATCTATTTTTCTTCACATTGAAAGAAAGTAATAATTGAAATGTTCATCTTTAGACTTGAAAAGAAATTGTTCTCATGTAGTTGCTGCTGCTGTTGTGTGTGCATGTGTGTGTGTATTTGTGCACCTCTGTTCTTGTGTGTGAAACTCTGCTGGTAATTGAGTGAACATTGTATCATTTATTTGTAAGTAATTAAGGTTATTTTGTTGCCTGTAAATGTAATACAGAGTTTTTAGTTTAATGTTTATTTTATTTCATTTGCAGATTGTGGGATTGGCCTATCAGGAAATGCGTAAAGGCAACCTGGATTTACAGGAATATGTGGCTTTGAGGCAGCATTTGGCAAGTCCTCCCAGTCTTGTCAACCTGGCTGTGTGTGAGCTCCGCTCTCTCATGGGGCTGCGGCTGCGCAGAGCAGTTCCTCAGTTACCCTTGCCGTCAAAGGTCAAGGATCAGATCCTGTCGTCCAATCTATCTCTGTAATTTGTCAGGATCTTTATTACTGCTGTCTTGTCGTGTTGAAGTCAAATGTTTGTGTTCTTTCCTCAGTTACCCTCGTCTTCCAAAGTCGAGGATCAGATCCTTTAATTCAGTCTATCTCAGTAATTTGTCAGTTGTAATGAGGGAAAACAAGTGCAGGCTAACAATTCTTCCATCATTATAGTAATGACTTGGAAAAGAGTTAAACTTAGGATTGGGAGTGGGGTGGGGGGGGGGGGTGTTGAAGACGAAGAAAATGAGAGAACATAGAATTAAGAAAGCATATCATAAATATGAAAACTCTTCACTAGATGTCTTTTTTGTGTGTGTGTGTTTTATGACTTTTTTCTTCTTTTTTTTTCTTCCCATTTGTATATATGTGTGTGGCTCAATTTGTTCCTCCTTTTATATGTGTGTGTGACTCAAATGCACAGTGGATGCTGAAGAAAGATGCTAATTTGGACTTGGGGAAAACAGGTTTGATGTATATGCCAGCGTTCACATGTTGGATGACAGTTTTTAGTTTGTTTGTGTGGGGGGTATTGATGTCTGATGTCTGGGGTATACTGGATTAGATTCCACCACTGAACTTCAAATGGAGGGAATATGTCAATGCATAGTCCTCTGGTGATGAGTTGACATCATTTACTTCCCTTGGACTGCTGTGCTTGGTCTGTGATGATAGTAACATTCAGGGACACGACAGAAAAAAAAAGTGAGAGATAGACAGCAGAAGAATTGGAAATTAACTGTTGGTTAATTAAAAGTGTGTCCATTGAAGAACGGTCTTTAGGAGCTTGCAAAGACATGCTACTAGTATCCCTTGTAATTCCCAGTTGCGCTTTGTTTTTTGGCACAGGATTTATCTGTGCTGCTGTCTGAAACTACTTTTGTGTCTGCTGCTGTTGTTTTGGTACGATCATGTTGTGATTATATGGTGCAGGTTGTGTGGCAAAGCGCTGCTGTGATACGTGGATACATTGGTGCTGATTGTGCGTTACAGTATTACTCTGCTGTTACGATGCAGACGATGTCAAGCATATTATTATTTCACTGGGTGCTGTTATCTTGGCGTTTGGTGCTATGACAGTTGACTGTTGAATGCAGCGTTTTGCTTTCCCCAACTTGCTGATATTGCAAACATTGTGTTGCTAATGTCACAAACATTTTGTCCGGTTGAATGCTTGATGTTGTGGACCCTACTTTATCGTTTTATCAGAGATGGGTTATATCTTAATTTTCCATCTTTTCAAGATGAAATGTTTGCAAGTTCATGGTTGTTTTTAGGATGATGTGTTGATTGCATGGAGAGGAATCTCTTGTGTGAAGCCCACTTGGTTGAACAGAGACTGGTTTTGAAAGTTAAGATCTTTAATTGAATTTATTTTGATCTTATAAGGTACCTTTTTGTGTTTTACTGTTGGGACTCATGGTTTTGAATGTACGGTTTGTAGACAGTTGTATGCATTCTCATACAGTTTGAACTGATAGAAGTAACATGAGGTGATCAATTGAGTGTGGTACGCAATCTGTGTATGTTATGCAGTGAACGGTGGGGAAAGGTTGGGGTGACTGAACAGTATGAGAAGGGGAAAGTAGAGACTGAACAATCCATGAAGGGATAGGTTGAACAATTCATGAAGGGATACGTAGTGATAGCTGCACATCAAGGAAAAGGAGTGATAACTGAACAGTAAATGAAAGGGAAAAAAAAGAGTGAGATGATGACAAAAGAGTACATGCAGAGCTGTCAAGTGGTGAACTATTTTTGAAGCTGGTGCCAAAGTTCTGTGCGGCCACCCCCACACTCTCCTCTCCCTCCCCAGCCGGAAACAAAAAACCAGTTCATGAACTTGGCAGCACTTTAAATGGAACTGTGACAACCGATCTGTAGACTCGAATCTTATTTCGTCAAAAATTGACCCAAGTTCAGTAAAGAAAGAAAGAAAGAAAACAAGACAAAAAAAAACACCAAAGACAGTCACACTTTTGCTGCCATCTTGTTGAATAGTTTTGTTGTCAGCTGTTTTTTGTTTTTCTAAGTCCAGTCAAACCAGGTGATAACTAGCCCGACTTGCATCTTTTTACATCATCTTAGCCCCCATCATCATGCGTGCAAAACAAAGTATGACTGAAAGCTCCATTGAATCTGGCCAGTGAGATATTGAAGGTTCACACTCACGATCAGCAATGATTTGTTGACAGCAGGTTTGCTTGTCGTGTAACTGCAGTATTGGGGTTCATTTTGCAAAGACAGAGTTTGCAGTGTAAATTCAGTGAAGAAAGAAAAAACACTTTTCACTTACCTGTTCTTTCTTTCACATTCCCAACTTACCTGTTCAAACCCAGCACCACGGAAACAAACCTATGATGTCACACTTGTGGGGATGCCAGTGCTCTTCTCATGTTTACAAAATTGATAAGAATTTAACCGTAAATAAGCCTATGGCCGCTGTTCAATGTGTCACCAAGGGTATTCCAGTTGTTAAGGGTTGCTAGGCACCACACGTGCCTTCTTTCTGGAATTGATGAAAGAGCGTGTTGTTAAGAACAAAAGAACACACTAAGAATGATGTAATGCCTTCTGTCTAGAATTGTCAAAAGAGCGTGTTGTTGAGAGAAAAGAACATACTTAGAACTATACATTTGCTTTGACAAGGACATTTCTTTCCCGTTCCACAAAGGCGATTACAACAGAAAATGTCTGGTGTCTTCACTGAAATGTCTTTTTTGATTCAATCCATAGGTTTCTGTTGTCGAAGTGTGTACTTGCCAATCACTGCAAGATTCAGTAGAGAGTTCCATCAGATGGAATGGGTTGACCTGATTTGCATTGAGCAGCCAACTTGTGCAATTTACACTACTGTTGTCTTATTGAAAAGAACTTCATGCCAAGATCTGGCTGATCATTTCTTTTTTTTTCTTAATTACCGGTGAATATGCATGCTTTGATGGATCATAATGACTTGATCAGAAACGGTTCAAGTGTTTTTTTTTCTATTTTTCAAACACAATTTATCTTGTCACTCTGGCAGACTGCTAGTCTCGAGAGAAGCTCTTGGAGGACAACAGAGAGACATTTTCAGAAAAAGAATTTGAAAAAGAAAAGAAAGGAAGAAAAATTGCTTCTGCAACTTTTGTGATGACACTTATGCATGCCATCCTCTCTGTAGGGCAGGACAAATGCCCTTTGCTTGCCTGCAGGATGGTTCATTAGCATGATTAATTAGCATTATTAATCGCCACCCCCAGCAAGGTGGGTTGTGCCAGCCGCTCACTGTCTTGTGTCATGCAGCAATGTTGGTCAACATTTCCCGGTATGCTTTCCATGCAAGATTCATTTTTAAAAGCATGCCGCAAACAGTACACCATGCTTAGAAGCTTTAGTATATCAAAATTTCTATTGAACAAGAGCTCAATTTTGGTTAGTGTAGGAAAGGGGATGGGGGGTGGGGTTGAGTAGATAGTCATAAAATGTTACTGAGGCAGCTCAATTACTTTTTTGAGTTACAATTTCTGGGTACATTTTGACCCACTGTGTATGGTGAAGGTTACATTTGGAATGCTACACTCAAGTGTCAGAATACTATACTTGGAGCGTTTTAGGCTGTTGCAGCTATGTAATTTACTGATGAAGTGAAAGAGAAGGAAATGGTAGATGTGAGTGATTTAGTTCTTCATATCATATATCATGTTGAAATGTTATAAGAAAGTTTTGATACACACAACATGTGAATTTTTGTACCCGAGTCTTTTTGCATGAATTCCTCCTTCCCTTGTTTGTTTGAAAATGGAATGTTGTTTTACTTGAATTCCAAATCAAAACGGATATTTTTTCTAATATACCATTTTGTTTTACAGTAAGTGTGGACAAAATAAAAATTTTTTTTTAAGCTTTGTGTTTTTTTCTCCATTTTTTTCCACAACAGGGTTGTCAAAACCATGATACTGCACCAAACCATACAAGTTCATGTAAGAATTACCATGTTTTTTAAGTACTAAATGCACATGTGTTCATATTGGAACTTTTTCTTGTTTAGTCCTTATTGACAAAACCATGATGGGAAAAAGATATGACACCATTTACTCACACAGTCACTATCAATGCTTTGTCAGGATCCAAAGCACCAATGTTCGTATCAGAAGTGTCTTTTTTTCTGTTTTAGTCCTTATTTACAAAACCATTATTGGGAAGAAAAAAAAGGACATTTAATGACACAGTCACTGTCTCCATTTTGTAGGTATGAAAAGCACCTACATTCGTGTCAGAACTGTAATCTTTGTCTTTTTTAGCCCCTGTTCATAAACTTGTAAAGAAAGAAAGACATTTCAATCACTCTGCCACACATAAATTATACAAACAACATAAACACACAAGAGAGACACGGCGTGGGAATCCATGTGCAAATTTATAAAAGTGAGAATGATTGCAGGTGCACTATCACAACCACTACCACACGACAGTCTGATAAGAATTGTCAAAATACGCATGTGCTTTCTTTTCAGCATTCATTGTGCTAATGCAGTCTTTCAGATATCATGCACATGCGCACACACACACACACTCACACACCAATATATGCAGGTTGTCTGGGGTTTTTTTTTTCTTTTCTTTCTTTTTTTTTTTTTTTTTTTTTTTTTTTTAGGACGTAAGAAATGAACCCCAGTTGCAAAAGAACACGATGAATTGATGTCAAACAGAAAACACAGAAATCTTGAAAAATACATTTTATTCTATCACTTCAAAAATATCCAAGCTGTTGAAATATTCGCATGAAGTATCATTCAACATACTGTTCCTCGATATGTAAAGCAGTAACTGTAACAGAATGACTTTTTTTTTTCAACCATACATGTTTTTAATACTGACAATATGGCTGAGAAGGTTCACTGTAGATTTATGACCATTATCCAGTGACCTTTTCATGAATTAAGGCTGAAAAAATCTTATCACAGTTTGTTGTTCTTGATTAATTGCTGACAAAAAGCAGTTTACCCTCCTCAGCCCCCCCCCCCCCCCCCCCCTCCCCTGTCCACACACACACACAGTTGACACAAGGCGATTATTCAAATCCACTTTATCACACAAGTGACTCAAAAACCAACATTGACTTGCTAATCAACACCTCTGCTCAGACTAAAAATTCAGAGCTTTGTATGTGGTGCCAGTCATAGGAATCTGTTGTGAATTATAATATCACACATCTCAATTAACTGGAGCAAAACTGAAAGAATGGCAAGAAACTTCCCACTTGGTATAAAAAGTATATATAACTATCAAAGATCACGCACATGCATACATGTATGAAACCCATACCACTTTGTGGTCAGTACACAAGAAAAAGAAAGGGGTGGATGGGTGGGAAAACAGGCTCTAAAGAAGACTCGAAAGAAAATCTGTACAGTGTAAAAGATCAAGAAAAGACTCGCAGAAACGCACTCACCCGAACCATGTTCACTTTATATACGTATGAACATATCCATTAATAATGAATACATTCGTGTTTGGAGTAAATTGGCTGATGCAGACATTAATAATGAATAGATTTGTTCGTAACTACCCTGGCCGTTGCGCATACATCATGTGAATTGTTTAAGTCACAGGAACATTGCAAAGACAACACAAAAGGGTTTTCTTTTTTCCAGAAAAAAATCTTTTTTTTTTTTTTGCAAACTTGCAGCTGCCTCTCGAAAATAAATCACACGGACCTATAAACATGCCACTTGCATGTCTTGTCAAAGCTTCGGTAATTTTCCAGAAAACTGGTTTATTTGGGTGAATCTGAAAACATTTTTATGTATGACAATTTCTCCACAGAAAGCCAGTGTGTCTATCCACAAAAAAAAGAAAAGATTGTCTTTCAGTGTTGTGTGTGGCAAGCTGTAATACTTGTGGTGGCTGAATTCTCATTTTTGCTGTTCTCATTGTATACAAAATGTAATGCAAAAATAAAAGAGAAACAAGGTACTGTCAATGCTCTAGATCTTACCTACTCTTGTTAACTGAGCTGAAAGCTGCGTGGAGGAATACACCGACTTTCTCTTCCTTTCTCAGTGGTGTACGCAGTTTACCACAACTGAACAGCTGAATAAGTTTATGCACAATCCTGGAAGAAAAAAAAATCACCATGCTCCTTCCCCCTCCCCTTTTCCTTTGCCAAAATAAGATCACAAAAAGATGTGAGGGGAGTTCCCTCCCATCTTACAACAAAATCGTATTCCAGAGAGGTAAATGGGGTTCCCCTCCTCTGCAACGATGAACGGGAATCTCCTGATATGGAAACTGGGGGACGGAGAGTGGGAAGAGAGGAGGTGGCATGTCTCCTCCTCTTCTATGACAAAATGGAAAAACATGGGTACCAAAGAGAGGTAAAGTGTTCGTCCCTCCCCTGTGACAAAATGGGAGCCAAAGAGACCAACGGGAAGTGATTCCCCTCCTCTTCTGAGAAAGCTGGATCCTAAGCATGCATGAAACTAATGAAGGCAACAACAGTGGAAAGATTTGTGGGACGGGGTTCTGGGTGGGGTCGATATTTCTGTGAGCAGAGGAGACAGTGAGAGCTTTTATACCGCCCACAGAATGTTCCGAGCATTCCCACCTGACTTTTCAGTGACAACTCTCCACCTTTTTTTTTTGTGCTTTGTTTTCATTTTCTGCTGATTGAAAAAATACAGGCTGATTTTCCAATGAAAACCAAGAAATTTCATTCCTGCCAAATGAAGTAAGTGGGGTTTCCCTCCTCTCGTAAGACAAAATGAGATCTTAGGACAAAATGAGATCCTGTAAGAGGGGAATGGGAATTACATCCTCTTTTTTTTTTCATAAAATCAGATACCAGGTGAGGTAGAAATGGTCCCCTACCCTCTCCTATGACAACATCAGATGCAATGAGATGTGACTCGTAAGAGAGGTTCCCATTCTCTCCTATGACAAAACTTGATTCCTAGAGTTGTACTGGGGTTTCCTACACCCTCTCCTGTGAAAGAAATCTTATCCCCAGAGAGAGTTCCCATCTTCTTTAGAACGCATCCAAAGAGATCTACTTCTAGTGGATCCTAATCCTCTCCTATGACAAAACTGCATTTCAAGAGATGCCATTTTCCACTCTGCTATGACAAAATTGGGTCACAGGAGAGATATAGATTTCCCTATCTCCTAATGCAAAATCAGCAAGAAGTAGTGGGATTTCCCCCTCTCCTATGACAAAATTGGGTCCCAGGAGAGAGATGTGAGATTTTCCAATCTCATAATGCAAAATCAAACAATGAGAAGTGAGATTTCCCTTCTGCTATGACAAAATTGGATTTCAAGGGAGGTAAGCAGACAAAACTGGATCCTGAGAAGTAAGCGAGGTAGGATCCCCAGAGATGTTAGGGGGTTGGGTAGGAGGTGTTTTCTCTCCTCTTTCATCACAAATCTCTCTCTCTCTCTCTCTCTCTCTCTCTCTCTCTCTCTCTCTCTCTCTCTCTCTCACACAAACACACACACACACACACACAAGTCATCAGGAAGACATTTTAAAACTGTTTCATATACGAGTGAGTCAAACAACATTCAAAAGCGTATTGATTACAAATTATTTTAAAGAAGAAGAAGGAAGACAAATCTTTCCCCCTATTTGTCACTCACAATACAAACTTTCAGGAGTAGTGAATTTACTTAAGAGGCTTCAGATTAATTAACAACAGAAAATGGAAGTCTGATGACCCTTTATAATTCTTTTCTGACGATCAGCTGACTGCTTGAAAAAGAACCTGCTATCGAGACCCATGATCATATGAGCGTGCGTGCGCACACGCATATGTGAGCGTGTGTATGTGTGTGTGTGTGTGATTGAGCGTTGTTTTGCATGCATGTATCACAAATAGAGAAATAGTTCGTGTCCTATTCCCTGTGGCACTGTAAGTATGACCGTATTGTGCATGATTTCATTGTGTCCGCCAGTGGTTTGTAGAAGTAACTACTTATTGTTATCATCAAATGCGTATTTGAATGAGAGAGGGAGAGAAAGTGTGCGCATGGTGGTTCTCACTTATCTGTCTGTCTGTCTGTCTGTTTCTCCCTCAAATAGCAAGCAAGTCACACGCACACACACACACACACACACACACACACACACACACACACACACACACACATACACACACACACATACACGCGTGCATGCACATGCCCACACACACACACACATGCACGCAAGCGTGCGTGCACATACACACACACACACACACACACACACACACACAGAGTCGCATGCACACACACACGAGCGCATGCGCACACACACACACACGCACACACACCACACACACACGGGCAAACATGAGCTCACGTGCCATTTTATCTGCCTGTCTGATACTACTTGAATTTGAATTTTGAACTATTGTTAAACTTATTTACTCCTAAAACGCTGATCTGTGCGGAGCACTTGGCTGGATTTACGGATGTCTTTTGGGTATTCCTTTTGCTTTGACAAGCTTGTTTCATTTACGTGTATTTGTGATATTTTACATGTTTTTTTGTACGTTCTGGTTTCAAATTTATACTCCATGTCTCTTTACTTATTTCATTATGAGGTCAAGCTGGTTCTGTAGTTATTATGTAATATTTTGGTTCTGTAGATATTATGTAATATTATGTTATTCTCATTTAAACATCTGGTTGGTGGCTTTTTCATAGTTTTACAAATTGTGCGCATTGAACAACATGGACAGTACAGTATCAGTTGTCTCAGTCAATTGTCAGGAGCTGAATGATAAAACAGAAAAGACGAGATGTATTCCATTATTTAAAATGCAAAAAAATATTCAATTTATTTTCTGCAGGATACACACACTTCGAAGAAAAAATGGAACGCTATATGCAATCTGAATGGGGGTATCTAGGATATTTCTCTAGTCATACTTCTAATGCAAGAGGTGTGGCAATACTTTTCAATAACAACTTTGAAACTAAAATTAAAAATGTTCACAAAGGCAATGATGGGAATAGCCTCATGGTCTTAGCAGAAATTAAACAACATGACTTTTTGTTTGTAAATGTATATGGACCAAACAGAGATGACCCAGAATTTTATATTACCTTAAATCAACAAATTAGTAATTTAGGTATAAGTAATGTCGTAATTGGAGTGGACTTTAACTTAGTTTTGGACCCCGCAAGAGATTACTGTAATTATAAAAGGGTTAATAATCCCAAAGCGAGAGAAGCAGTAGACAACATGATAAACGGTTTAGAATTAAATGATATTTGGAGGGGCTTAAATCAGGATTGTCACAGATATACCTGGAGAAAGAATAATCCTTTCCAACAAGCACGGTTTGATTTCTTTCTCATATCAGATCACGTTGTTTCCTTTGTTGATGATGTAGATATTGAGTGTGGGTATATAACAGTCCACTCCATGATTGTGTTAAGGTTACGGTTTGGTAAAAAAAAAAATTAAGAGTAATATTTTTTGGAATTTTAACTTGTCAGTATTAAAGGACAAGGACTATCTGGATGAAATTAATAAAGAAATTGAGAATGTCAAACAAGAATATGCTGTAAGCCCATATCCAAGAGAAGCAGCATACACGATTCCTCTGAACGAATTACAGTTTACAATTTCTGATGATTATTTCTAGATTTTTTACTGATGAAGCTTAGGTCCAAAACTATTTCATACGCAACTATGAAGAAGAAAACCACGAATGAAGAGGAACGTAAAATACAGCAAGACATACAACGGCTCGAAAGAAAAGAGACAAAAGATGAAGAAGAGATCAAAGCTTTAGAGTTAAAGAAGGAAAGGCTAAAGGTTATTCGAGGGAAAAGAATAGAAGGGGTACTTTTAAGATCGAGGGCTAGGTGGATAGCTGAAGGGGAAAAAAGTGACGAACTATTTCTGTAACCTAGAAAAAAGACATTTTATAGGTAAGAATATGACTAAATTAATTGATAACCATGGCAATATTCTAAATGACCAAACAGAGATTCTTCACAAGGTTCAAGGAATTAATGAATCACTGTACAAAAAATGTGAAGTTGATGACTGTGATCTGGATGAACTCATTGTAAATATTCCACATTTAGATTGTGACGAAGCAAACAATTTAGTAGTGAAATCACACTGGAAGAGACATGTATAGCATTAAAGAACATGAAAAACAACAAAAGTCCTGGCACTGATGATTTCACAACAGAATTTTTTAAAGTGTTTTTTGGAGCAGAATAGGGGTTTTTGTTGTCAGAGCTTTAAATGCCCAGACTTAGAAGGGGGGAGCTTTCTTGTGTTCAAAGACAGGGACTAATTGTATGTATACCAAAGGGGAGATAAACCAAGACATTTTGTGAAGAACTGGAGACCAATCTCGTTAAATGTTGTAGATAAAATAGGGTCATCGTGTATAGCCAACCGTTTAAAAAAAATGTGTTAGCTGGTCTCATCAATGAGGATCAAACAGGTTTTGTTAAGAATAGATACACAGGGGATAACATTAGGCTCATTTACGACACAATTGCTTATTTAGAAGAACACAACTTACCAGGGCTTTTATTAAACATTGACTTTGAGAAAGCATTCGATTCGTGAGCTGGGATTTTATGTTTAAAGTATTGAAAGTGTTTGGTTTTCAACAGGGCTTCTGCAAATGGATTGAAACATTCTATAAAAATATCAACTCATGTGTCCTTGTAATGGTCAAGTTTCTAGTTGGTTTGCGATAGACTGCAGATGCAGACAAGGTGATCCACTATCGCCATATTTATTCCTATTATGTGTTTGAATTCTAGCATTAATGATTCGGGAAAATGAAAACATACGTGGAATAGTTATAGATACAGTCGAACATAAGCTTTCTCAGTATGCAGATGACACGGAATTTTTCTTTTAGCAGGCGACAGAAAATCATTTGAAACATGTATAAACGTATTGGAAATGTTTGGTCGAATATCGGGGTTACATATGAATCCTGGAAAAACTAGCGCTGTTTGGTTGGGGAGCTTTAAAAATTCTGCTGTTCGTTACATGGACCATTTAGGTGTGGAGTGCAACCCACAAAAATTCAAAATTCTTGGAATCTGGTTTACCAACGATTTGCAAAACTGTGCAGATATTAATTATTCTGAAAAATTAGCGGACGTGAACATTTGTTCAAGGTTTGGGTGAGAAAAACAACTAACTCCTTTGGGCAGACATGCAGTTTTAAAATTGCTTATTTTATCAAAACACATCCATTTGTGGATATTACTACCTAACCCACCTGACACTTTTTTTCAGACTTTACAAAATTACTGTTACAAATTTGTGGTGAATAAAAAGCCAGACAAAATAAATAGAAAAAAAACTGCTCACAAAAGTATCCAAAACGGTGGTCTTGGACTACCAGAATTAAAAACGTTTGCTTCTTCCCTAAAATTGACGTGGCTGCAAAAAGTTCAGACTACACACCACAAATGGAAAACTATTACAACATCTAACTTTCCACATTTAGGCGATATTGAGAAATATGGACCAGAAATACTTTCTTCCTTCTGTAAATCAAATGTATTTGGACAGATCGAGGTATTTATGGCGTACAAACAATTTTTCTACAGAGTTAACTGTGAGACTTCTTATGAACTCCTTGTGGAACCAGTCTTTTATTCAAACAGAATACAAGTTGGGGAAAAAGACTATTTTGGGAAAAGCATGGATCAACAAGGGCATATATTGCATTGCTCATTTTTTGCTTGACAATGGCAGTTTTCTTTCTTACGAACTATTTAAACAAAGTATTATGTGTAAACATTAATTTTGTCACTTTTTCTGGTATTAAAGCAGCTATAATTGAATATATACAAAAAAACAAAATCAAAGTTGAAAATACAAATGAATGTTTAAATATGCATGTATGTTACAAAAAGTTAACGTCAGTTTGTAAAGGGTCAAGATTATATTATGACATTTTTATAGATAATCATACACACCCGAAAATCTGTACGAACTGGGATATAATACTAAACGTTGAAAATGACTGGAAAAACTTTTCTTTATCTGAGTAAAAATTTCTGACATAAAAATGAAATGGTTACAGTTACGAATAATACACAGATGTCTTGGTACTAATGTTGTGCTGAAAAAAAATGGGTGTATTGAACAACGAGGTTTGTGCTTTCTGTACCTCTGTTAAGGACAGCATCACACATATGTTCTGGTATTGTATAGTCATACAACGTTTTGGGGAAAACGCTGTGGTTTTGATGAATGAAAAATGTACGTGTGCATTTAATTTGCAGATAACTGAACCATTAGCAATAGTTGGATTTGATAAAGATATACATATAGACCATGTATTTTCATTTTATCGTATTATTTGCAAAACACTATTTATATCAGTGTAGAACAGAACAGAAATCACCCAGACTGCAAGTATTTCTTAATAAGCTAAAATACAGATATAAAACTGAAGAATACATTGCTTAAAAAAAATTTGTATATAAACAATTCCTTTCCAAATGGCACCCATATACGCCGATGTTAGCAGGCTCAGATTGAATTACGAATGATTATGACATTGTAAATTATACGAGTACAAGTATGATTATAGTACCCTAAAACTGTTACACTGCCTAAAACAGCCCCTTTGTATATATGTATGTGCATATGTGTGTGTCTATATATGTACATGCATAAAGGAAACAAAGATAAATATGTAACATTTCATAATGCACTAGGCTTGCCTCATGTGCTCTCTCTCTCTCTCTCTCTCTCTCTCTCTCTCTCTCTCTCTCTCACGTGGAGAGGCTGTAGCCGTGCCTTAAAAATATAGAATAGTATTGTAGCTGTGTTTAATATGTTGATTCCTCTTTTTCTATTGTTTGTTTGGATCTGTTCTTTTTTATTTTATATTCTAATATGTTGTACTGTGTGGACTTATTTGAATTAAAAAAAAAAGTGTGCGTATGTGTATGCGCACTCGCGCATGCGTGCACGTGTGTGTGTGTGTGTGTGTGCATGTGTGTGTGTGTGTGTGTGTGTGTGTGTGTGTGTGTGTGCGCGCGCGCGCGCGCGCGCGTGTGCAACATTTTTATGCTGTGTGTGTGTGTGTGTGTGTGTGTGTGTGCTTTTGATTTCCGTTGCTGTTACGAGAAAAAGTTCTGTGGTGACTTGACTTGACTTTAGGGCATAGTAAGCCTCACGGCTTTTTAAAAAAAAATTTTTTTAGATGCCCTATAGTCTTTCTTGTTTTCTTTAGATTTTTTTCAGTATGGATTGCGCATTTTCATTTTTCGTGACAATGGTCATGCATCATATTTGAACTTTTTGTCCATAATACCTTTTTCTTTTTCCAGGACGTCTTTAAGTAGATTAATGTTTTTTTGCAGTTTTTGCTACTTTTGTTAATTTGTTCCAACTAGGAGCAATCCTATTTGAAAAAGAATTTTTTCTAACATTGCTGGAACTTGTTTTATAAATATCTTTTGATAGGAATTTCTTGTTCTTTTGTCACTCACTAATGTGAAAAAATTTCCTTTTCTATATCATCTAAACCATTGAATATTTCATATGTTTGAATTAGATCATCCCGTAGTCTTCTAAATGTCAATGATGGCAACTGTAGTTTTCTTAACCGATCCTCCTCATAGCTTAAGTGGCTGATACTTTTTATTAATCTTGTTGCTCTCCTTTGTACTTTCTCTATACTGATCGATTGTCATTTTAGTAATGGGTGTCAGATAGGATTTCCATATATCCAAGTGGGGTCGAAACAGAGTCTTGTACAGTCGAGTGAGTGTGTCTTTGTCTCTATAGGTCAAGGATCTTTTGATAATACCTAACATCTTATTGGCTTTAGCAATGGCATTTCTAATATGTCTGTCGAATTTCAATCTATAGTCAAAAAGTCACCCCGACATCTTTCTCCTCCTCACTTTTCTCTAATATTACAGATTCACTATAATTCTTTATGTTGTAATTGTAATAGGGTTTTTATTTCCATAATGAACTACTTTACATTTAGTAACATTAAAGCAAAGGTTCCAGATGTTACTCCAATCTATTGAAATCCCTCTGTAATTCGTCTTTATTATCGGTAGTATTATAGATTTTTGTATCATCTGCAAATAATTTACAATTGCTTTCAATCTCATCAGGTAAATCATTTATGAATATGGTAGACAATATTGGACCCAGTATACTTCCCTGAAGAATTCCGCTCAGCACCTGAGTTTCTCTTGAGAAGGCCTCTCCCACTCTCACCTTTTGTACTCTGTTTTTTTAAGAATCCTTCAACCCATTGTAAAACATTACCTGCAATACCATATAAGATTGCATTTTGAATAAGAGCCGTTCATGAGGTACTGAGTCAAAGGCTTTTGTAAAATCTAGGTATATCACATCAAAGTTATTTCCATCATCAATGATTGAGGTGAAATCTTCCATAACTTCTAGCAGATTGGTTACACATGATCTATTTGTCTGAAACCATGTTGATTTTTAGAGTAAAGTGCCATGTCATTCATGTGATTGACAATAGAATCTCTAATAAACGACTCCAGTACTTACATAAGATGCAAGTTAAGCTTACAGGCCGATAATTACCTGGATCACTTTTTGCCTTTTTTAAAATAAAGCTGTCATATTTGCTGTGCGCCAATCTTTCGGAATTGTTCCTGTGTTAATTGACTTGTTAACTGTTAGTCGTGGTTGCTGGTGTTGATTCATTTATATGTTTCATCTTTACTGCCTCATATTTTGTGCCACTTTAGTGATATTGCGCCCAGCTGCATGACAGGCTGTACAAGAGTTTTCAAATGACTAGTGCGGATGGAACTTGGATTGAAACGCGCCTTAACTCGTTCATCCATGCGCCTGACCAATGCTATGGTGTTGGTGAGGTAAGCCACAAATCATTGCTAATATAAACAAGTATTAGTTTCCAAAACTTTTCAAGTTACATTCATTTTTGCAAAATTTGCCACAGCTGAAAACAAAAACTTTGTTTAAAACAGATTGAAATGTTGAAGTGGGATTAAACTTCAGTCTACCATTCACCTTCAAACACAGAGCAATGTGCGAATCAAAATAACGCTCGCTTGTGTCAAAGCATGGTAAATCCAATCATGAATAACATGTTATGGAATTTGAATGCATTGCTAAACAATCTCTCTCTCTCTCTCTCTCATTTCAGTGTGTGTTTTTTTTTTTTCCCCGTGGAGTGTTTATTTCCCTGGCAAGGTGTAATATTTTGTGGAGGAGGGGATTTTTTTTTTTTTTTTTAACTAATTGGAAAAACAATCACAACGTCAGGGTCCCCTCCTCCCTCCCGTCTTTTTTTTTTTGTTTGTTTGCTTGTTTTCTTGTCTTTTGTTTTGGTATGTCCAGTTAAAAACCGTCAGAATTTACATGCTGAATTGCTACGCGGCGGACTATTTACATGGGAATGGCCAAATTTGACGAAACAAAAAAAAAATACTCGTCAATTTACATCCACCCTCTCCCCTCCCAAAAAAAAAAAAAAAAAAGGAAAAGAAAAAAAGAACAATTTTGTCATTCCATGTCAGTGTTACATAGGACCGAACAGGTGACCTCTGTTTTTTATTTCGATCAAAATTATTGGGAATCATCTTACGCCCTTTGACATTACCTCTTTGGCGGAAGAATATACACCATGATTGACCTACTTCGTCAGTAGGCCTATTGTCACACGCGCGCTTGGTTCGAACGATGGAAGAAGTCGCAGCGAGTTCCGAGGGTAGATGAGGCCTCCCATCGTTGCGTTAAAAAAATTTGTTTTCTTTCTTGCTCATTTGAAAGAAATGATTGCTTGAAATGTTTAGAAAATTTTGGTCAAAATGGAGAATGAAATTAATAGTAGTATTTTGCATTCTATATTTTTGCGTGTGTGTGTGTAGGGATTACCAGTTTTGTTTGAAAAAGATCAGACTAAAGGCTTATAATGAAATTGGAAATGAAATGAGGCAGGGAACAGTAAGCAATAAACAGTAAACAAGTGGGGTAGTCTTTGCTCCCATAAGGAAACCTAACACACAGTAACTTTTATTCAAGATTGGCACAGCCTTTTAAACTTGAATAAAGTCAGACAAATACAAAGAACAATAATAGTGGGGGAAAACAAGCGCAGGCCAACAACTAAATTGTCTTCATAGTAATGATTTGGTAAAACTTTGAACTTAAGGAGGGCAGAGGGGGGCCGCAGGAGGTTGAAGATGTAAAAAATAGGAACATGAAATTAAGAAAAATATGAAAACTCTTCACTGGCTGCATAAGGGAACCATCGCAATCCCTTTTAAAGGCAGATATATTTGTATTGCCTGCTCCAAGGCCCTTCGTCCGCTGGGTCGGAAACTCATCAGGGAGAGACACGGCTGGCTGTATCTGCGCTCCTGGCGTCAAATAGAGACGCACCACAGTCCATAATACCGTGGTGTTCTCACCACCAAGGGTGCAAAAAAGAATCCAATAGCACCCCCGAAGCAGCCAGCGAAGAGTAGTAAAGGAGACCAAACGAAAGTGTGGGGGAGGAAAAAAGTTGCTAAAAAACTACAGATATTATGCAAATAGTATAAAATGTAGGGGGCAATCTTTGAGCCTACGTTTGAGGATCCACCCAAGGATGCAAGGGAGATCAAAAGACAAACACAAAGACAGACAGAAACAAATACAAATAACCTCGATTTAATCAAATTGAGCAGCCAACTTGTGCAATTTACACTACTGTTTCTTATTGAAAAGAACTTCATGCCAAGATCTGGCTGATCATTTCTTTTTTTTTTCTTAATTACCGGTGAATATGCATGCTTTGATGGATCATTATGACTTGATCAGAAACGGTTCAAGTGGGTTTTTTTTTTCTATTTTTTCAAACACATGATTTATCTTGTCACTCTGGCAAACTGCTAGTCTCGAGAGAAGCTCTTGGAGGACAACAGAGAGAGAATTTCAGAAAAGAATTTTGAAAAAGAAAAGAAAGGAAAAAAATTGCTTCTGCAATTTCTGTGATGTCACTTATGCATGCCATCCTCTCTGTAGGGCAGGACAAATGCCCCTTGCTTGCCTGCAGGATGGTTCATTAGCATGATTAATTAGCATTATTAATCGCCACCCACCAGCAAGGTGGGTTGTGCCTGCCACTCACTGCCGTGTGTCGGTGCCACGCAGCAATGTTGGTCAACATTTCCCGGTATGCTTGCCATGCAAGATTCATTTTTAAAAGCATGCCGCAAACGGTACACCATGCTTAGAGGCTTTAGTATATAAAAACTTTCGTTGAACAAGAGCTCAATTTTTGGTTAGTGTAGAAACGGGGGGGGGGGGGGGGGGGGGGGGGGGGGGGGGGGGGGGGGGGGTTGAGTTGACAGTCATAAAATGTTACTGAGGCAGCTCAATTACTTTTTCAAGTTACAGTTTCTGGGTACATTTTGACCCGTTGTGTATGGTGAAGGTTACATTTGGAATGCTACACTTAAGTGTCAGAATACTATACTTGGAGCGTTTTAGGCTGTTGCAGCTATGTAATGTACTGATGAAGTGAAAGAGAAGGAAATGGTAGATGTGAGTGATTTAGTTCTTCATATATATCATGTTGGAATGTTATGAGAAAGTTTTGATACACACAACATGTGAATTTTTGTACCCCAGTCTTTTTGTATGGATTCCTCCTTCCCTTGTTTTTTTGAAAATGGAATGTTGTTTTACTTGAATTCCAAATCAAAATGGGTGTGTTTTTCTAATATACCATTTTGTTTTACCTGTTTTACAGTAAGTGTGGGTGGTGACGAAATAAAAAAAAAAATGTTAAAGCTTTGTGTTTTTTCTCCATTTTTTTTCCACAACAGGGTTGTCAAAACCATGAATACGTTGGATACTGCACCAAACCATACAAGTTCATGTAAGAATTACCATGTTTTTAAGTACAAAATGCACATGTGTTCATACTGGAACTTTTTCTTGTTTAGTCCTTATTGACGAAACCATGATGGAAAAAAGATATGACAACATTTGCTCACACAGTAACTATCATGCTTTGTAAGGATCCAAAGCACCTATGTTCATATCAGAAGTGTCTTTTTACTGTTTTAGTCCTTATTTACAAAATCATTATTGGGAAGAAAAAAAAAAGGACATTTAATGACACACTGTCTCCAGTTTGTAGGTATCAAAAGCACCTTTATTTGTGTCGGAACTGTAATCTTTTTATTCTTAGCCACTGTTCACAAACTTGTGACAGAACAAAAGACATTTTAATCACTCTGCCACACATAAATTAGACAAACAACATAAACACACAAGAGATACACGGCGTGGGAATCCATGTGCAAATTTATAAAAGTGAGAATGATTACAGGTGCACTATCACAACCACTATCAACACGACCAGTTTGATAAGAATTGTCAAAATACTCATGTGCTTTCTTTTCAGCATTCATTGTGCTAATGCAATCTTTCAGATATTACACACGCATGCACACTCACAGACCAAGATATGCAGGTTGTCTGGGGGTTTTTTTCTTTTTTTTTTTTTTTAAGGACGTAAGAAATGAACCCCAGTTGCAAAAGAACATGATGAATTGGTGTTGAACAGAAACCACAGAAATCTTGAAAAATACATTTCATTCTATCACTTCAATAATATCCAAGCTGTTGAAATATTCACATGAAGTATCATTCAGCATACTATTCCTCGATATGTAAAGCAGTAACTGTAACAGAATGACTTTTTTTTTTTTTTAAACCATACATGTTTTTAATACTGACAATATGGCTGAGAAGGTTCACTGTAGATTTATGACCTTCATCATCCAGTGACCTTTTCATGAATTAAGGCTGAAAAAATCTTATCACAGTTGTTTGTTGTTGTTCTTGATTAATTGCTGACAAAAAGCAGTTTACCCCCACACACACACACACACACACACACACACACACACACACACACGCCATCCACACACACACACACACACATTGACACGAGGCGATTATTCAAATCCACTTCATCACACAAGTGACTCAAAAACCAACATTGACTTGCTAATCAACATCTCTGCTCAGACTAAAATTCAGAGCTTTGTATGTGATGCCAGTCATAGGAATCTGTTGTGAATTATAAAAAATCACACATCTTTAATTAACTGGAGCAAAACTGAAAGAATGGCAAGAAACTTCCCACTTGGTATAAAAAGTATATATAACTATCAAAGATCATGCATATGCTCACATGCAGGTATGTATGAAACCCATACTACTTTGTGTTCAGTACACAAAAAAAAAAGGGGGGGGTGGGTGGAAAAACAGGCTCTTAAGAAGACTTGAAAGAAAATCTGTACAACGTAAAAGGTCAAGAAAAGGCGCACAGAAAACACACTCGCCCAAACCAGGTTCACTTTATATACGTATGAACATATCCATTAATAATGAATACATTCGGGTGTTGGAGTAAATTGGCTGATGCAGACATTAATAATGAATAGATTTGTTCGTAACTACCCTGGCCGTTGCGCATACGTCATGTGAATTGTTTAAGTCACAGGAACATTGCAAAGACAACACAAAAGAGTTTTCTTTTTTCTGGAAAAAAAGAACTTTTTTTTTTTTTGCAAACTTGCAGCTGCCTCTCGGAAGTAAATCGCACAGACCTATAAACATATCACTTGCACGTCTTGTCAAGGCTTCCAGTAATTTTTTTTTTTTAATGGTTTATTTGGATGAATCTGGAAACATTTTTATGTATGACAATTTCTCCACAGAAAGCCAGTGTCTCTGTCCATGAAAAAAAAGAAAAGATTGTCTTTCAGTGTTGTGTGTGGCAAGTTGTAATACTTGCGGTGGCTGAATTTTCGTTTTTGCTGTTCTCATTGTATACAAAATGTAATGCAAAAAACAAATCGTCAATGCTCTAGATCTTGCCTACTCTTGTAGCTGAGCTGAAAGCTGCGTGGAGGAATACCCTGACTCTCTCTTCCCTTTTCAGTGGTGTATGCAGTTTACCACAACTAAACAGCTGAACAAGTTTATGCACAAGCCTGGAGAAAAAAAAAATCATGCTCCTTCCCCCTCCTCTTCTCCTTTGCCAAAATAAGATCACAAAAGAGATGTGAGGGGAGTCCCCTCCATCCTACAACAAAATCGTATTCCAAGAGAGGTAAATGGGGTTCCCCTCCTCTGCAACGATGAACAGGAAGCCCATGATATGGAAACTGGGGGACGGAGAGTGGGAAGAGAGGAGGTGGGATGTCTCCTCCTCTTCTATGACAAAATGAAAAAAACGAGGGTACCAAGGGAGGTAAAGTCGTGTTCCTCCCTCCACTGTGACAAAATGGGAGCCATAGAGACCAACGGAAAGTGTTTCCCCTCCTCTCCTGAGAAAACTGGATCCTAAGCATGCATGAAACTAAGGAAAGGCAACAACAGTGGAAAGTTTGTGTGGGAGGGGGGTCTGGATGGAGTCGATATTTCTGTGAGCAGATGAGACGGAGCTTTTATACCACCCAAAGACTGTTCAGAGCGTTCCCACCTGACTTTTCAGTGACAACTCTCCACCCTTTTTTTTTTTTTTTTTTTTTTTTTTTTTTTTTTTCGGCTTTGTTTTCGTTTTCGGCTGATTGAAAAAATACAGGCTGATTTTCCAATGAAAACCGACCGAGAATTTTCATTCCTGCCAAATGGGGTTTCCCTCCTCTCTTTGGACAAAATGAGATCTAATAAATGTAAGAGGGGAGCGGATTCCATTTTTTTTTTTTTTTTTTTTTTTTTTTTTTTTACATAAAATCAGATACCAGGAGAGGTAGAAAAACGGTCCCCTACCCACTCCTATGACAACATCAGACGCATTGAGATGTAACTCGTAAGAGAGGTTCTATTCTCTCCTATGACAAAACTTGATTCCTAGAGTTGTACTGGGGTTTCCTACACCCTCTCCTGTGAAAGAAATCTTATCCCCAGAGAGAGTTCCTACCTTCTTTAAAATGCATCCTAAGAGATCTACCTCTAGTGGATTCTAATCCCCTCCTATGACGAAACCGGATATCAAGAGATGCCATTTTCCACTCTGCTATGACAGAAGAGATATAAGAGATTTCCCTACCTCCTAAAGCAAAATCAGCGAGAAGTAAGGGGGATTTCCCCTCTCCTATGACGAAATTGGGTCCCAGGAGAGAGATGCGAGATTTACCTATCTCCTAATGCAAAATCAATGAGAAGTAAGTGGGATTCCCCCTCTCCTATGACAAAATTGGGTCTCAGGAGAGAGAGGTGAGATTTTCCTATATCCTAATGCAAAATTAGCAAGAAGTAAGTGGGATTTCCCGTCTCCTATGACAAAATTGGGTCCCAGGAGAGATGTGAGATTTTCCAATCTCCTAATGCAAAATCAAACAATGAGAAGTAGGATTTCCCTTCTGCTATGACAAAATTGGATCCCAAGGGAGGTAAGCAGACAAAACTGGATCCTGAGAAAAGTAAGCGAGGTAGGATCCCCAGAGATGTTGGGGGTTGGGTAGTGGGTGCTTTCTCTCTTCTTTCATCACAAAACAAAATCAAAATATCAAGAGATGTAAAAGTATTTCAACTGCTCTATTGACAAAATCTGAGACATAAATGCTTCTCTTAGGTCAAAATTGGACTGATGAATGAAATGAAAACAAGCATAATGTATCTTTAAAAAGTGCAAGTACTATATCCGCCAAACAGAAACAAATGAATCACAAGACAAAACATGATGCGTTTCAACCTCGTAGGTCTTCTTAAGGCAAGATAAACAACAACAATCGGACAACGAAAATGAAGAACGAGCAATCACTTATCAAATTTGGCGCAAGCTTCAATGCCAATCTTGCGTTAGTGGAGAGGGTGGGGTGTGGAGGGGGATTGGGAGGTGGAGGGGAAGGGGTCAGAAGAAAGGAAAAGGGAAAATGTGGTGGTGGAGGGGATGTGAGGCCCTCCTCAGGAATCGTCATCCGAGAGGAACATCCTTGCAGAACCCTTGTAGAACTCGTACTGACGCACAAGAATCTTGGTGATCTCGCCAGTGAGAGTTTTCCACTTGAGGCCGTGCTCCTCCACCTGCACTTTGTCGGGATGGTAGTGCACCACGGCCTTCTGGTACAGCTTCTTCAGCTCAGTCCACTCTGGCATTGAGGAAATCTGCTCCACAAAAAAACAACATATATTTTACAAATATCCTACCACCTCCCATATACAACAGGCTATGCAGGTGTAAAAAGATGTGCCCAGATACGAACAGGAGTAAGTATAGGTATCCTTGCCTGCTCATAATCATACCCATGGTAGTGAATGCACACACACACACACACACACACACACACACACACACACACACACATACATACATACACACACATATACAGGTAAGCAAACATACCTACTCCCTCTCACAGTTTCACCAAGCTTTCAATATCAAATACAGATGACGAAGGCACCCATACATTAACAGAAGTCCCATTGCAAATCTGCAAGTTTGCACTATGGCATTGCAAACTGAAAACTGCCGGTTAAGAAAGATGGAGGGGTGAAGAATTACAAACAGCCCATTTACCACAGTTGGTGCTCCCACTGATCTGTAACATCCAGACAACACATGTATATTCTGTCTAAAATGAACACTGGAAATGTGCTCACTGATCTGTCAAAGAACAGCCAGACAACACATGTATGGTTTGTCTAAAATGAACACTGGAAATGTGTTGGGGAAACCACTGATAATTTTGTGACATTCAGACAGTGTTCAGGAACCAAACAGTGATTTAAACCATTTGAATGGAAAGCCAACGAGGCAGAGTCACAACATTTAGTCGAAAAAATTAAGGAACCAAACGGTGACAAAGAACATTCACACCAAAAATTAAGAAACAGACAGCATTTAGAACATGGACAGAAAGCCAAGGAAACAAAAACCCCGATTTAAGCCTTTTTGAACAAAAAGTTAACAAACTAAAGAACCGAAAACATTCACACAGAGTTGAGGAACCAACAAAAAACGATGTAGAACTTTTTCTGAACAGAATGTAACAAACTAAAGAATTTAGAACATTCAGACAGAGTTAAGGAACCAAACAGTGATTTACTACGTTAGGCCAGAGAATCCAGGAAGCAAAAGACGCTCGACAGAGCCAGGACACGCTTAAGTTAACTCCAGCCAGCTGCCCTCAAGATACCGTGAGCTGCTGGATATCTCTCTCTCTCTCTCTCTCTCTCTCTCTCTCTGCGTACGCAGGCTGATACTCCTGCAGACACTCCCTGCAAAGACATGCAAGGATTCATCCCATCTACCCAACAAAGGGAGTGGAGTTTGTGTGTATGATAATTTTTTATCCTGCCTTTCGAAAAACCATTATGGGCCGTTATAGCCGTTAGTAACTACTATAATGGTAAAATAACAAATAGGGCATCATCCGTGGCCCATAATGAACATGCCTACAAATTTTCAGAGAGATTGGCCAAGTACTTTCTGATATATTCCATAAAGAAGGAAAACCGTTATGGCCGTTAGTCACAGCTATAACGGGTTAAAATAACACATCGGGGCATCATCCTTGACCCATAGTGAACATACCTAAAACATTTTCAGAAAGATCAGCCCAGTAGTTTTGTCTGGAGCGAGTGAAACACATTTTGACCACGGACGGACACACACAGACAGACAGACAGCATTTCTTCGTTCCCATAACAACTGGGAGTAGGTGTACAAAAACAAAAAGTGGTATCATATTAACCTCCAGCATTGTACAGAATAATAATTTTTTTTTTTCATGAAGTTGTTCTTTGACGGAAAGACTCTGAACTAGAAGTAGACAGTTTAAATTAGATGATTTTGTTGTTGTTGTCTGTTTTTTTTTTTTTTTAATCAAAAAAAAATATATATGACTAGCCATTATATTCGTTGAATATGCTGTAATCTCTTGTTCACAGAACGCAGTGTGTGACGCTTGATATTGATTGAAAGGCTGTAAACTTAAGCTTGCAGGGGCCCCCGTAAACGCACAAGGTGCACAAAAGACTGTAGACGTCGATCGACCTATTAATATGAAAAGAAAAGAAAGTTACTCGACCACAACAAGTCTGCCGCACCCGTAACCACAGTTGGTGAAAATTTGCTGGATGAGCGTGCAAATGATTTAAGGGGTTTTCACAGTTTGTACAACATCGGAAGAGATGCCGTTTGTTTCTTGATACAGTCTAAAACAGATAGCTTCGCACACGCTTCGTGTCAAGATTCTGAATAATGTTTTTTTTTTTTTTTTTTTTTTTTTTTTTCTGTCCCAACTTCTGCGCCACCTCAGAGGCAGTGTACCACGCCGCTCATTCCGACATCCCGTCCACAGCCCAAGCCCGGCTGGTCCCGCCGCAGCCACGGCACCGGCAATCCACAGGGAGCAGTCAATGTCAAGTCGTCAAGAGGCAACCCACCAGAGGAGACACTGCACTGCTGCCGAGTCACTTCGGTGGTGTTCAGTGGTGCCTGTTCTGATCTAACATACGCAGGACACCACCTACTAAGCCCCCTACTGACGACAATAATTGCTTAGTCGCGGAGCCGGCGTGAGTGAGCTCTCCCTCCGGAGGGCGCCACCACGTCCGTCCAACGACAGCCCCCATGGACTCACCGATACCGGTGACCCCGACGGAAACCAACCAAGGCCACAGACATGGAGAGGACATCAAAATTGAGGTCACCATGAGAGCAGGGCATGAAGGGCCACAGAACTTGAGACTTTTTTTTTTTTTTTTTTTTTTTTTTTATGCTGATCAATGAGAATGAGGATGATTAAGAGATGCTACGGATTTCCATTTCGGTCTGAGACTACATGACAGGGCTGTACTCTACGCTTCCTTTCATAATATATCCTGGCGTCAACCAGGCCCGAGAGATACAGGCACCTGCAGTGTTGGTCAGGAAATTTGAGCAACACTCTCAGAAACACATCCATTAAGTGGATGAAACTCGACTGTGTGGTCCCAGTCTTCCCAACTGAGTCCGCAGCAAACTCAACTCTGGGGGTAGGAGCCGGTCGGGCAGAAAAACCCACATGACTCTGATGGGATTCGAACCCACGACCTCCCAGCCGGGAGTCCGCGACGCTAACCACTTCGCCACGGCGGCTGGTTGATTCTGAATAATGTTGCTTTGAGAAATATAAACACAAATAAAGTTATGTTTCATCATGTCTTGCTTTCTTCACGTCCAGCCGAACTATGCAGCTACAGCGATTGTGGACACATCCAGTTCGTGTTCTCTCTCTCTCTCTCTCTCTCTCTCTCTCTCTCTCTCTCTCTCTCTCTCACACACACACACACACACACACACACACACACACACACACACACACACACAAGTTCATCAGGAAGACGTATCTTAAAAAATGTTTCATACATAAGCGAGTCAAACAACATTAAAAGCGTATTGATTGAAAATTATTTTAAAGAAGAAGAAGGAAGACAAATCTTTCCCCCTGTGTGTTTTTCACAATACAAACTTTCAGGAGTAGTGAATAAAATTAAGACTCATTAACAAACAGAAATGGGAAGTCTGATGACCCTTTATAATTCTTTTCTGACGATCAGCTGACTGCTTGAAAAAGAACATGCTATCGAGACCCATGATCATATGAGCGCGCGTGCGCATGTGTGTGTGTGCGCGCGCGCGCGCGTGTGTGTGTGTGTGTGTGTGTGTATTGAGCGTTGTTTTGCATGCATGTATCCCAAACAGAGAAATTGTTCATGTCCTAGTCACCATGGCACTGTAAGTATGACCGTATTGTGCATGATTTCATTGTGTCCACCAGTGGTTTGTAGAAGTAACTACATGTACTTATTGTTATCATTAAATGGCGTATTTGAATGAGAGAGGGAGAGAAAGTGTGCATATGTGTCTGCGCACTCGCGCATGCGTGCACGTGTGTGTGTGTGTGTGTGTGTGTGTGTGTGTGTGCGCGCGCGCGCATGTGTGTGTAACATTTTCATACTGTGTATGTGTGTGTGTGCGCGCGCTTTTGATTTCCGTTGCTGTTACGAGAAAAAGTTCCGTCGTGGTTGCTGGTGTTCATTCATTTATATGTTTTATCTTTACTGTCTCATATATTTTATGCCACTTTAGTGATATTGCACCCGGCTGCATGACAGGGCTGTACAAGAGTTTTCAAATGACTAGTGTGGATGGAACTTGGATTGAAACGCGCCTGAACTCGTTCACCCATGCGCCTGACCAATGCTACGGTGTTGGTTAGGTAAGCCACAAATCATCGCTAATATAAACCGGTATTAGTTCCAAAACTTTGCAAGTTACATTTCATTTTTGCAAATTTGCCACAGCTGAAAACAAAAACTTTGTTTAAAACAGATTGAAATGTTGGAAGTGGGATTAAACTTCAGTCTACCATTCACCTTCGAACACAGAGCAATGTGTGAATAAAATAACGCTCGCATGTGTCAAGGCATGGTAAATCCAGTCATGACTAACATGATACGGAATTTGAATGCATTGCTAAACAATTTCTCTCTGTTTCTCTCATTTCAGTGTTTTTTTGTGTGTGTGTGTGTGTGTGTGTTTTTTTTCCCGTGGAGTGTTTATTTCCCCGGCAAGGTGTAATATTATGTGGAGGAGGGATTTTTTTTTTTTTTTTTTTTTTTTTTAATTGGAAAACAACCACTACGTCAGCCCCCCCCCCCCCCCCCCCCCCCCCCCCCCCCCCCCCCCCCCCCCCCCCCCCCCCCCCCCCCCCCCCCCCCCCCAACCGCCCGTGTTTTTTTCTTCTTTCTTGTCTTTTGTTTTGGTATGTCAGAATTTCCATGTTGAATTGTTACGCTAGCGGACTATTTACATTGGGAATGGCAAAATTTTGCGAAACAAACAAACAAAAACTCGTCAATTTACCTCACATCCCCCCTCTCCCTCACAAAAAAAGGAAAAAAAAAAAAAGAACATTTTTGTTATTCCACGTCAGCGTTACTTGGGATCGAATAGGTGACGTCTGTTTTTATTTAGATCAAAATTATTGGGAATCATCTTATGCCCCTTTGACATTACCTCTTTGGCGGAAGAATATACACTTTGCTTGATCTACTTCCGTCAGTATTGTCACACGCGCTTGGTTTGAACCAAGAAGGTTAGATCAGATGGAAGAAGTTGCTGAGAGTTCCAAGGGTAAGATGAGGAGGCTCCCGTCGTAGTGTTAAATTAAAAAAAAAAAATCTTTTTCTTTCTCGCTCTTTTTTTAAAAAAATGATTGCTTGAAATGTTTTGGTCAAAATGGAGAATGAAATTGATAGTATTTTGCATTCTAAAGTTTGCGTTCTTTGTGTGCAAGGTTGAGGTTAGGATCAAGTGTATACGATCAAAGAAAATGGTTAGGAAAAACTGTAAACTGTTGTTTTTTTTTTTTTTTTGCCAAATTTATGTTTTTTATGCCCATCCTTTGTCAGTATTTGTAATAGTGCTTATATATTTTGATCGTTTCTTAGAAGAAGAAGAATTTTGAGTGTAAAAACATATGGTCAAAACTGTCGATGTGTGAAACGGTTGTGGTTGAGACCGGTCTGGCTTTGGACTTCGAGATCATTCCATTGGGTTTGTGACTGTCTTTTCAAAGATCCCTCTTCAAACAGGCGGTCAGCATCAGCACACAAGTCAACAGAACTTGCTTGGATTGCGGTTTGTATTTAATTTTAAAAGAGAGTGGGACAAGCATAAAATGAAAAAAATAACTAATTCAAGCCTAGACTGTGAATGGTGAAGCAACATTATTTAATCAATCAGTTGTTGACTTTTTAAAGTTTTTATTTTTACGCTAGTGTTACCAGTAGAATAAATAAGATCTCCACATGGTCAACATTTATAAATGGGGTCAGACTGCATGTGAACTATTAGCTGTAATCAAACCAATGAAATAACTCAACAATTTTCATTGTGGTCAAGCAGATTTTAAAACTAAGTTACTGTGATTGGAAGGGGCATTGGTCAATTTTTTTTTTTTCTAAAGAGCATTTGCTTGTGGGATTGATGGTCATGAATTTGAGTAACACAGGGGGCTGGAGATTTGTAAAGCGCTTACAGCTTGATCTCTGGCTGAGGGTAGGTGCTATATAAGTATTCATAATAATAAATATAATAATTTGCTACTCCACTATCACATGCTGAATCTCCCTTTAAAAAAACAAACAAATAAAAACTGTAATCCAGTCTAATGTTTTACCACACAAGTTTGAGTAAAAGCCTTTTTTATATGGTGGCCAGAATAGCTCAGTGGTTTTGACTCCATTTCCCTTACAGTCCTTAGAATGAGACTATAAATGAGGTTCCTTGCATGAACGCATGCATAACATCTTGCACACATGTAAAATCCCATCACCAACTTTCGGAAGAGAAGGCCAGTTTGGCTGTTGGTATGGATGATACTTTACACTTAGCATGCACCCTGCATGAGAAATAGAAAGGAAGTAAGGAAATTGAGTGAGCAATATTGATTGGATGACATGGGAAACGACTGAATGAAGCGCCAGCTGGCAGCTCTTCAGTCGGTACTACCCAGGTAGACAGCCCCGTTGTGTAAACGAGTGGGGATTGTAAAGTGCTTAGAGCTTGGTCTCTGGCTGAGCATGGTCGCTATATAAATATTCATGATAGTAATGACATGGAATGGAATCAAACGCCTTTCTTCAGAGTAAAATATATCAGTATCTGTATCTCCATCAAGTGTACAAAGCTTCAAATGTTTGAGAAACTCACAATCTTTTCTCATTGAATCCATGTTGGCTAATGGAGTACTGTGCAAGTGAAATATGAAACTGAACATAACTGAAAGTCTACAAACAAAAGTGTGCTTGTCGAATTCACCGATCAGCAGTAATAAGTCAGATTTCTTACTACCTTTTTAAATGACGCAGTTGCTTGCGCTGACATCAGTCTTGAGGTAACCCGCCAGTTTCTGAAGATGCTGTAAACAATGCACAGAGAGGAGTTGACTGTTCCACTCACCTTTCAACTCACTGGGTGGAATTTGGTCAGGGCCTTGCACCCAACTGTGTCTGTCTGTCACTGACTTGCACATACACGTGCATTTGCACTCGCATCCATGCGCATATGCACATGCTTACATATGCACTTGTGCACACACTTAGACGCATGCACATATTGCATGTCCGTGATTGCACAAGAAAAAAGATAAAACGTGCGCAACTCTTTTGGTGTTTTTCAACCGGCTGTGGTTTTTGCAGGTTATAGTAGAACGATGGAACCGCAACATTCGGACCTGTATTCAGAGGAGCTGTACAGTGCAATCAGTGAAAATGACGTCGTCACCCTGAAACAGTTGCTGGCGAAGGGAGCCAACCCCAACACATGCTATGGGGATCAGTACAACATGGTCATCAAGTCTGTCCTCCTCCACATTGCCTGTGGCAAAGGATATACAGAATGCGTCAGGTAAATTTTGTTTGGAGGCATGAGGGGTTGTGTCCTTTGCTTTTTGGGGAGGAAAAAGAAAGAAGAAAGGAAAACAACCATTAGCACTGCTCTTTTCTAGGTGATTTGGTTTTTGAGTTGTGAAGAAAGGGAAGTTCAATCTTGAAGCTCTAATTTCTGTAGATGTAAATTATGGCTTTTTTCTAGTTTTGGTCAGAAGGCAGGCTTTTTTATAATTTAAGTATCTTTCAAAATGTAGTTTTCCATCAACATGAGGTGGATATTATCCCCTGCTCCCTCACTTCTCCCTCCCCTGTCTTCCCTCTCCATCACTATGTTCACACAATTTCTATTTTCAGCGGTTATGTCTGTGTAAACTTTGTCAATATTTCCATTTTTGACAGTTGTGTCCAATGAAAAGGAAAAAAGAAGAGTAAGTTTTTTGGGTGCATGTCTATACATAGTGGTGCACATACAGGCCATTGTTCATTGGCATGCATGGACACTTTTTTCTCTCTCTCTCTGTCTTTCTCTCTCTCTTTCTCTCTCACATATACACGCACACACACAGTGGCACACACACAAAGTGGCATGCATGCTCACACACACACACACACACACACACACACACACACACTCTCTCTCTCTCTCTCTCTCTCTCTCCTGAAGACTATACATTTGTAAAAGCATGAACTAATTCACATACATCTACACTCAGGCATGCCCATGCCATGCGCGTGCGCGGGCACACACACACACACACACACACACACACACACACACACACATACACATACACAGGAACACTTGATCACATGTACATACACTTTTGGTTCACATAGTCCAGTAATTTGTCAGTGAAAGAGTGACAGCACAGTCAGCTTTTGATACAGGCAGATCACACTTCCCCCCCCCCTCTCCTTTTCTCTTCTCCCTCAGCAGTCTCTTCCTTCCTCCTCCCATCCTCCCTTTTTTTAGTTGTAAATGTACATAGACATGAACTGTATATATTTTTTGGTGTGTGTGTGTGTGTGTTTTGTGACTGTGTGTGTGTGTGTGTGTGTGTAAACATGGATTTTTTTTTTTTAATGTCTGTGTGCATGTGTGGGAGGGAGGTGGAGGGGGAAAGGATAGAGACGGATAGCGCATAGAGATTTAATGATTTTAATTGAGTCCAGGAATATGTGAATGTTGAAAACTTGGGAGTTTACATCTTTTTTGCTCTTGTGTATTTTTGAATTTTTGAAAAAATAATAAAGTTCATAAAAACCTTTTGGTGGTAGTTGAATCTGTTGGAGAGGAAACTGACATTTCTGTGTGTGTGCTCAATACACCTGAACAGTGATCAGTGACTTTATTTTGGTCCAACTTATAATTAAACGAGATGTTCTCACCCAATTCTCACATGGCTTTCCTGTCTACACTGTCCTCTTCTCTTCACTTTGACAATGGGCTATTGCTTGAAAATGTCAGTTTCCTCTCCAAGGGATTTAATTGCCACCAAAAGGTTTTATAAACTTTATGATTTTTTTCATTTTACCATGAATCCTGCAGTCAACTTTTGTTTCTTCCTTATGTATTTTTATGTATAGTGACTCGCTCAGACCTTCATTGCTCATGTGCAGAGCAGGCTGTTGTTGAGTATGTCTGCAGATTTCTTTTTTTGCGCCACTGGTATTACTTTTATTAAACCATCTTGTTTACTCAAGGCACGGCACACAGGAAGAAATTTGGGGGGACAATTTCTTTTGTTGTTGTTGTTTATCTACTTGTCCCCTGGACAGTGCCTTTGAATTTCTAGCCCAAATTGATTTTTTCACAGAGTGACCTTTCCCGTGTAAAATTAAATAAGACCAGTGAATGCAGGGTTTGTGTTCGTGTTCACAAGCAGTGGAGATTTATTTTAAGGTGATCACTTGGAGTGTTTAGTGTGTTTGAACCATCGAATGAAACAAGTGGCATCAAAGACAGGGTTTTAAAATATGATCGTAGGAATATATTTTCTTATCCACTGATCCACTGTGTTACTAATCGTTTTGGAAATCCAATTAGCTGACATTGATTTTTTTTTTTGTCTTTTTTTTTTTGTTTTTTGGTTGCTAACCCATGTAAATGGGCCGTTGGTGAGGAAAATCAAGGGAGAAGAAGACTAAGTTAAGTGAGTTGAATCCCTGCAGTGTTTTTTTTGTGTTGTTTTTTTTTTGTGTTTTTTTTTGCTGTCCCAACCTCTGCGCCACCTCAGAGGCAGTACACCCACGCCGCTCATTCCGACATCCTGTCCACACCCACGGCCCGGTCTGCCCCGCCGCAGCACCGGCACCGGCAATCCACAGGCAGTAGTCAATGTCAAGTCGTCAAGAGGCAACCCACCGGAGGAGACACTGCATTGCTGCCGAGTCACTTCAGTGGTGTTCAGTGGCGCCTGTTCTGATCTAACATACGCAGGACACCACCTACTAAGCCCCCTACTGACGACAATAATTGCTAGTCGTGGAGCCGGCGTGAGTGAGCTCTCCCCCCCGGAGGGCGCCACCACGTCCGTCGAACGACAGCCCCCATGGGCTAGCCGATACCGGTGACCCCGACGGAACCAAACCAAGGCCACAGATGTGGAGAGGACATCGAAACTGAGGTCACCATGAGAGCAGGGCATGAAGGGCCACAGAATTTGAGACTTTTTTTTTTTGATGCTGATCGATGACAATGAGGATGATTATGATGATGCTACGGATTTCCATTTTGGTCTGAGACTACATGACAGGGCTATACTCTACACTTCCTCTCATAATATATCCCGGCATCAACCAGGCCCGAGAGATACAGACACTGCAGTGTTGGTCAGGAAATTTGAGCAACACTCTCAGAAACGCATCCATTTAAGTGGATGAAACTCGACTGTGTGGTCCCAGTCTTCCCAACTGAGTCCGCAGCAAACTGAACTCTGGGTAGGAGCCGGTCGGGGCAGAAAAACCCACATGACTTCTGATGGGATTCGAACCAACGACCTCCCAGCCGGGAGTCCGCGACGCTAACCACTTCGCCACAGCGGCTGGTTTCCCTGCAGTGTTTTTGCTTGATTTCTGATCACACAGTGGTGATGTGTGTTTTTTTATGATAGTTGTCATGTATAAAAGTGTATCTTTTGTGCTAAAGCAGTGATTAACTGCAACAAACCGAAACAAACACGTTTACCATGAAAAAAAAATTATTTGATAAATTTTTGGTATTGTTGCATAAGTGCTAGCATATTATATGGACTAGTCTGCACATAGTAATATCTCACTTAAAAGTGTTGCTCGGAAGGCGTGAAAAACTCAGAAACTGTTGCAAGTTAAAAGACAAATCTCTGTACAAAGCAACCCAGCAAGTCGCTGTCAAAAGTTGTACTGTTGACCTGTTGTGTGTCTTGCACAGGGCTCTTCTTGAAGCGGGCGCCATGCCAGACATCCCCGACAAGTGGGGAGAGACTCCGCTGAACTATTGCCTGCGTGCGGAGTTTTATGATACTGCCACTGCCTTGCTGCAGCACGCAGGCGACAAGGGCGGCCACCATTGTCAACAACAAGACGGGGAGTCAGCACCGCAGTTCGTTGTTCATGGTGGCAGTTAGGTGCTCTCTGGAGGGAATAAAAATGCTGCTCCATTTTGGTGCAAATCCGAATGATGTGGACATCAATGGAATGACCCCGCTGTTGGCATTGCTGGTGGCAAAGCGTAAGTTTCTGGTCTTATATTTTGATTTTGTAAAAATTTTCTTTTTTGCCCTTCTTCCCCAAAACATGTTTTCTAGTTGGCTGGAAAGTAATTGATGTTTACCTCTAGTCGGTTGGAAAGTAATTGAGATTTACCTCTAGTTGGCTGGAAAGTAATTGATCTTTACCTCTCATTTGCATGATGATGAAGGGGCAGGCACAGGTCACATGTCAGACAAAACGAGATATGGCAAGAGATTCGATTTGAAGACTCTTGCAAAAACATAGATTTCTAGCCACATTATTTGCTGCTGAAGGCTGTCGGTAAACAATATTTTTCTCACTCTGTATAAATTGTATCCCCTTTCTATGGAAATTCCTCTTTTGCTATGGAGCCACATTCTCAAAGTATTTTGCTTCTTAGTTTTTTGAACCACACTCACAATCATCTGTTGCTTGAACTACTCATTGAACTTGTTTGTGCTTCAGAACAGTTATTTGCTGGTTGGACTGTTTAAGAACAGCAGTGTAAACATAATCTGCTCATTTGTACATGTCAGAACAGAATTCACAAAGTAACCAGGAGTTGGGCAGCTGTCACTGGACCGTTAAGAACCTTACTCTTGAAACTGAAGTGGTACATGCGTCGGACAGATTTAGAACTATATTCTCCAAGCACTGTCAGCTGATTGGGTAGTTTCATGTCTCTCTTTGGCTGTTGGCAGACAAGGAGAAACAGTTGGTACCGGCGATGAAAGCTCTGGTGGGTGCAGGAGCTGATGTCAATGCGAGGGATTTGCAAGGAGTGACAGCTCTTCACGTGAGTGTGTGTGTGTGTGTGAGAGAGAGAGAGAGAGAGAGAGAGAGAGAGAATGTGTGTGTGTGTGTGTGTGTGTGTGAGAGAGAGAGAATGTGTGTGTGTGTGAGAGAGAGAGAGAGAGACAGAGAGAGAAAGAATGTGTGTGTGTGAGAGAGAGAGGGAGGGAATGTGGGTGTGGGTGTGAACCACGTGTGGAAACGTGCACACATTCTTTGTTTGCACACTGCACATCCTACATGTCTGAGTTACCTGCTACCTGTATTCAGCAGCTCACAGCTTATGTTCTCTTTTAAGTGATGTGGTTTAGCTGGGTCCATTATGTTTAGAGCTACTCTTACTCCCTCCTAATGAACAGCACCTGTAACTTTGGTCGTAAGATATATCATCCCTTTCATGAGGATGCATATATATTCTTTCTAGGCTGCGAAGTGACTGCTTGCGAAGAAGTGGAGATTGGGAGCAGAAGGAGGAGGATGGGGGCTAGATAGTACCCTAAATTGCTATGATGAATAGCACTTGCACAAAGAAAGAGAGAGAGAGAGAAAAAAAAAGCTGTTTGGAGGAGCAGGGGATTGGGTATATAAAACCACAGGTTGTAAAAAGTTCACTAACGACATGCTTATTGAAGGATTTGTGGGGGAGGATTTGTTTTGCCTTTGATACTTATTAGTGTTGAATATTCTTTTGAAGATGCTGTCAGCTTTTAGGGGGGTAAGATTTTGGAATTAGGTTGGGCAAGGTGTGTGTTCTGATCCTCTTGCCACAACCTCCAACCCCACCTCCTGTCCCTCGTACTCCCCCTTCTCATCCATAGTGGCCAGTTATTTGTATAGAACAGGCATGCCTACCATCCCTGAGCATCCAGGATTTGTCCTGGAAAGTTGATTTTAGAAGGCACTGTCCCGAAAATCCCGGATTTGCAACACATGTCCCGGAAAAAAAAAAAAAAAATTCGGGCGTCCCGGGGGAAAAAATCAGGAGTTAAAAAGCTGTTCTTATCGTGTTGCACAAAACTGAGCCAAGCATATCGTCTGCTAGAGTGCGTAGACGTAATGTGCGTGCGCGCGAAAAACAAACAAAACAAAAAAAAAAAAAACTTGCTTTCATTTTCAAGTCGGAACATGCCGTTGAAGAGGAGACATGATGTCAACACAGAGTCGGATCTGACTCTTCGGATGGGTCAGAAAGGAGTGAAAAGAAGAAGAAAATGACCATGAAGCGAGGTTGTGTCTTCAAAAAAGAATTCTCAGAAAAGTGGCCTTGTCTACAAGGGAGGAAAGGAGTTTCATCTATCTTGACACAGTTTTGTCCCTGATTTTACGGACTTGTCCCTGATTTCTGTCTGTATTGTCCCTGAAAGCAAATTTTGGGATATGCATGTCTGATAGAGTGAATGCTTTGTAACACACCACCAACTGAACTTTGCTGGCATTATGACGAGGTAAGTGAAAGGGCCCACGACGACGACCATAGAACTCCATCACAGTATCACCAGCTGGATTGTGAATCATGAGATTGTGATCCTTCTGTTTCCACAGCTGGCTGCACGTCGCCTGGACAACTCCGCCGTGGAATACTTGCTGTCTGCCGGGGCAGAGATCAACGCAGCACACTGCCAGGACGGCACTGCCCTGACCGAGGCCATCAGAGTGGGCCACCGAAGGGGAAGTGAGAAGGCTGTCACTCATGGAGATGTTTGAAAGAAACGGTGGAAGGTTTCCACAGCCAGCCGCACTTCCCCCGGACAACGTAGTCGTCAAAGACTTGGTGTCAGCAAGGGCAGAGATGGACATGTCTGACGTCCAGCTCGTCACTGCCCTGATCATCCAAGTCTTCGGCACGACAACTCAGATGTCAGTGATGCCCTCGTGGACATTTTGCATATTGAAAGGAAAGACAATAGAGGGCAAAGTAAAGCAATTTGATTTATCATTTTCTGAGATGATAAAGGAGATTCATATCAGTCATATCATATCAAGAGGGGAGATTGACAGAATTTTCAAAGAGAGAAGAAAACTGGAAAAACTACTACAAATGAAGAGTTGAAAAAGTATTTGATACAACACAGGTTCTGTTTCATGTTCATAGGCAATGTGAAATTCTGAATTGGATTCGGGTGACAGATTCTCCAAATTTTACTAGAATTTCATTGTCGCACACACACACACACACACACACACACAAAATTGAGTGGTGCACACAAAATGATTTTTATCCACCAGTATTTTGAGCAATATATTGAAAAAAAAAAAGAAAAGAAAGAAAGAAAATGAAAGATTGATGAAGAGTAGATAAATTGTCAATCAAAATACCTGAAAACAAGACAAGAATTAAAAAAAAAAAAAAAAAAAAAAAAAAAAGTGCAACACTTGAAGGTAACTCACTCTCTCTCTTTCTCAAACACACACTACATATACAACTAGAGGAGAATGAGCTTGTTTTACTTTTGTCTGCATTATCCAATAATTGCCATACATAGTGAACAATTCCATACTCTTGTACCAGTTTTTCTTTATATAGGTGTCTGTGGCACACAACAGAAACAAAACGGAACAAAGATTTTAGATTCAGGCGCCATTATTTGCTTATCGCAAGTTGAATTTCCTGCTACAGGGGAGTATAATTCATTATTAATTGCATTGCACAATAGCCCTCCAGTGGGGCCTTGCCCCAGAACCCCTCAGAGGGCCAGCCATACCAGCCCCTGGACCTGAAGCCATTTTCTTTTGTGTTTAGCCTTCAGTAATTCTAAACTCGATTCAAATGTAAAATTGCATGTTTTTTTTTTAGTGTGTTGTGTGTGTGTGTTTTTTCTTTTTCTTTTTTTTTTTTTTTTTTTTTGATAACTCTAACCAAGCTGTGCACAGCTTTCATTCCCAGCTTCGGTTTCATAGGATTTGTTCTGTGGTTGAATTCTTGCTGTGTGGGTGTGGTGGATTTAGATGTTTGCGCTCCAGGAAGCATGAGTTTTTTCTGCCTATGTTTTGCTTACTTTTCCTTGTGTTGTACAATTAGCCTTTTCAGTGCATATTTTGGGCTTGATTAAATTCTTCCCTTGAATGAAAATTGAATTGATGGGGTTTAGGAAAAAAGAGAAAAAGGGTATGTTTGTGTCTGGGCAGTATGAGCTTCTGTCCTTGTTTGGCTTTGTTTTCATTGTGTCGGCTTGTACAGTTATAGCCTTTTCAGTAAATGTTTTGAGATTGATATTCCTTATGAATTGTAACGTGCTAGATTCCTTTAAATTTGCCTCCAGAATGCCTTAGATCGCACAGATTTTAGTTTGATTTTTCAAAATTTTTCGGGGAAAGCATGCCCCCCAGACCTTCCTAGAAATTCCCCCCCTTTTTTTTTTTTTTTTTGCCTTAGCAATTGCAGGCTCTGTAGGTAATGAGAGGAAGTCTTTGTGTTCATGTTATTCAGCGGTCAAAGGTTGCGGCAATGGACGTCGTCGAGACTTTGATAGCGGCAGGCTCCGACCTCAACAGTCCCGTCAAAGGGTCGAATGTGCTGCATCAGTGCCTCAGAAAGGGCAGGTGGACAGAGATCCTGCTCAGCTTCTTCATAAGCCGGGGAGCTGATCCTAATCTTATTGGTGAGAGTTGTCCTTCCTTGATCAAGTGTCCCATGCACTTTGTTGTCATTCTCTCCGACACATTCCTTGTACTTCTGCTTGCTCGTACATGTTATGTGGTGGCTTGTCGTCGGTGTTGTGGTTAGAGTATTTTGTCCTTTTAACAACAATGACAAATGAAATGCTGAACTGGTAAGAAGTGAAGTAAAAAGCACTGCAAGCCAACAATTTCTCCGTCATAAACACCGTGACTCAGCAGTATTTTACACAGGGTTCGTATGCTCCTTGAAACTCCTTGAATTCTGACAGGGAATTTCAAGACCTTGAAAACCTTTGAAAATCAATAAAATGTGGTTCTGTTGACCAGACCTCCTTGAAAACCTTTGAAAATCAAGCCATCAGCTCCAAAACTATCTAAAAACAAATTTTTACACATACAGTCGCGATTCTGGATCGTCTCCGGTTTTTATTAAGGGAGATGATTTGTAACTTCATCAAAATTGATGAAGTTGCAAATTATCTCCCTTGGTCAAATCGTTGACGACAATCCATGATCGCGACAATGTTTGTAAAAATTTACGATAATTTTTCTTTCATCAACCTGAACGCAGAAAAATCAAACTGCCATTTCTTTTTTCAATTTTTACACAAGTAGTGTAGCCTTAAAGGGAGAGGTGGCACGAAAATTTGACCATTTTCTTTCAAAAATCGTGTTGTGGGTTTTACGTGTTTTTGCGCTCCAGACAGTCTGTTGAAACCATCTGTGGTGTTCATTTTGTCTATTTTCACTTTTTTTTTTTTTTTTCTTTTTTTTTTATTTAGTAAAAAAAGGACTTTATTTTTCAAACGCTGTTCTCTCAAAGTCACTTTTTTCAACAATGGTTGATGTGCAAGGATTACAATATCTCTGGATCCAGACTAGCTAGCTTGGTAATTTTTTTTTTTTTTTTTTTTTTTTTTTTTTTTTTTTTTTTTGCTGTCCCAACCTCTGCACCACCTCAGAGGCAGTGCACCCACGCCGCTCATTTCGACACCCCGTCCACAGCCAAAGCCCAGTCGGCCCCGCCACAGCCCCGGCACCGGCAGTCCACAGGGAGCAGTCAATGTCAAGTCGTCAAGAGGCAACCCACCGGAGGAGACACTGCACTGCTGCCGAGTCACTTCAGTGGTGTTCAGTGGCGCCTGTTCTGATCTAACATACGCAGGACACCACCTACTAAGCCCCCTACTGACGACAATAATTGCTTAGTCGCGGAGCCGGCGTGAGTGAGCTCTCCCTCCGGAGGGCGCCACCACGTCCGTCCAACGACAGCCCCCATGGGACCCGCCGATACCGGTGACCCGGACGGAACCCAAACAAAGGCCACAGACGTGGAGAGGACATCGAAATTGAGGTCACCATGAGAGTAGGGCATGAAGGGCCACAGAATTTGAGACTTTTTTTTTTTATGCTGATCGATGAGAATGAGGATGATAAGATGATGCTATGGATTTCCATTTCGGTCTGAGACTACATGACAGGGCTGTACTCTACGCTTCCTTTCATAATATATCCCGGCGTCAACCAGGCCCGAGAGATACAGACACCTGCAGTGTTGGTCAGGAAATTTGAGCAACACTCTCAGAAACGCATCCATTAAGTGGATGAAACTCAACTGTGTGTCCCAGCCTTCCCAACTGAGCCCGCAGCAGCAACTGAACTCTGGGTAGGAGCCGGTCGGGGCAGAAAAAAACCCACATGACTTCTGATGGGATTCGAACCCACGACCTCCCAGCCGGGAGTCCGCGATGCTAACCACTTTGCCACAGCGGCTGGTAATTTTTTTTCTTTTGATCAGAAATGATTTCTGCTTGCAATTATATTATCTGTAAGTCGAAACAGCACGTACTATTTGCTATTTCTATTGGAATAATTCAAAAGCACTGAAACGCGAAGCCGGATGGCCACCATATGGAAAAAAATTATTGAAAAACAGTTTAGATATATAAAAATCCTTCTGTAATTGCATTACTATAGCTCAGCAAAACAAATATAAAAATCCTTTTGTGACTGCATTAGTATAGCTCAGCAAAACAAAGTCATTTTTCTTGTGCCTAACACATCCGCTATGATACAAATACGGTTCGTGTCATGAACTTTTTTTTTTTTCTTTTTTTGTTGTTCATTTTTCATCATTTTGCCCCCATTTGTAGTCCCCAAATCACACAAGAGCTTTGAAATCGCCCAAATACATTTTTCCATATTTTTTTTTTAACATAAACAATAAAAAAAAAAAGAAGTTTTTAAAACAATAATGGTTTAATTTTCGTGCCACCTCTTGCCTTGAAATGAAACAAACGCCCTTGAAAACTCCTTGAATTTTGTTCTTGCAAGTCTGTAGGAACCCTGTTAGAAAATTTTGAGGAAAAAAGTACAGGATGCTGGACAGAAAAGTAGAATTAAAAAATAGTTATTTATTAAGCTGACTATGAAGCCCTTTGTTAGTGGCATATAGGGACCATGAAAGTCTGTTTGAAAGAACAGATCTGTCTGTATTCCCTGCTCAGAGTTGATTTCCATTTCCTGAGGAAAATTTGTCAGCAGAATCTGGTTCATTGTATTGGTCCACCCATGGCATAAAATAGAGATATGCCTCCAGTAATCCTGTGGTATTTTCATCACCAAGGACACAAACATAAAATTGATGCCCCCCCCCCCCCCCCCCCCAATGCAGTCAGTGAAGAGTAGGTTAAGGTAGAAAGCAAATAGCCTTTAAGAAAAAAAAAAGATGGAAGTAAAGAGTAATCAGTGTTGAGGAGAAATCGGTGAGTCTGTTGACCCATACAGTTTCAACATTTATACACGTTTGGTGAAAATGCAAAGAATTCGAAGAACTGGGGGGGGGGGGGGGGGGGGGGGGGGGGGGGGGGGTGTCAAAGCTTGAGACAAAGTGTTTGAGCAGTACTGCACTTGTGGTGTGTAATTGTGGTGTTGGTGTGCTCTTAACAAAGAGTGACAACTCTCACTAACTCTTATATGTGGAATCATGTCTGGCAAGGTCTGTGTGTTCGACATATTGATACTACAGTGGTAGTAGCTAGGATTTTAAAGGCTCTGAAATATAAAAAAAAAAAAAAAGAGAGAGAGAGAGAGGGGGGAAAAAAAAACGGCGAGGGTCTAATTTGCGCCAGAGTACGCTGATGAATCAGATAATTGAAAGTAAATTGTATGGGGAGAAACTATTTTGACAGTCAAGACTGGAAGATCAAGTATCCTTCTACCCTGTATTGTGTCTTGGTAGAAGACATCCCAATCCCCCTCCCCCACTTTTTGCAAGAATTTGGAAGATGTGTATGCACACTTTGTGGAAAATGTGCCAATTTCAGTTGAAAAGTACACCAGTATTAGTAAGAGGGAAAACAGGTCTTTTTGTTGATGTGGAAAGAGGTTTAAGTGTGCCAGCAGTCGGGTTCTCCGTGGTTGGCTCGACTGCTACATAACTGGAGCATAATGGGTTACATTTATGCCGACAGCAACCAAGAATTGTGCAGAATAGCCTTCAGTTGATCTCCTGAGAGATGAAATCCCCCTTGACTGACCAGTCAGTAAGATGGTGAACAAGTAGTAACTAGTGCAGAAAACCTAGACCAGCAATTCCGCTGTCATGAGGACACTGACAGGAGAAAGATTCATGAAGAACAACAGGTGGAGAGAGGCAGACAGAAAGTTGAGGCAAAGTGAAGTGTGTGCATCATGGGTCAGGCGGCATTCTTCATGCTGTAACTGTAACGCTATCAACGCAGACCCTGGTTCTGCTCTCGGAGCCCAGTCAACGCTGCAGTCACAGCACTAACAGGAATTCCCTCAGGACACCCGACCAGATTTTTACCGTTTTTAATTAATTTTCCTTAAAAGCCTAAATCTGACAGTGACTTTATTTTTGTACAGTGAATCGGAGCTGTCTTTCATCTTCTGGATGATAAATGTTTTAAAAGACAAAATGATGTTTTTTGTTGTTGTTTGATTGAGTTGAAAATGAATACTTTGAACAAGAAGCACTAATTCAGTGCTTGGAAGAGGCCAGAAAGTTGGCTGCTTTCTCTTCAAATTAACCAATGAAATTGACTGTTAGTAGCTTGATAACTGGTATGATATGATGCAGGAAGTACTGTATCTGTACACCCACACACCTGGTGGTTAAAAATTCTCAGGGAAATTCGGTCATATTATTTTTAGAAGATCATCGCTATCATTCTTGTGGCGTGTCCTAAGTGACAGATTGCTTGCCGTGAGTATTTTCACCCCCACATCACGGAGTGGTAAGTCGGGCACTGCGATCATTTTCACGGTGTGCTGTGAAAAAGTTGGTTTGAATCAAGTCATTACTTATTTAAAGAATATGATTATGGGTCATCATTTATGACAAGATAGGTACAGAATCGCGGTAACTTACCTTGTGCCATGCAGAAGTTGATTACAGGGACAAGCATCAAAAACACATGATCATCTCCCAGATGGGAAGAAACTTGAAACTGTTCATTACGTTGTTGTTAAAGACAGTATTGTGCAGAAGTTTTTGTGTGTATGTTATTGCTATGATCATGTGCAGCAGAGTAGCGTCACTTTGACTAGATTTCAGACACTGCTGCATAATGGGCGTTGGATCATAGACGGTTGTGATTCTCTTTCCTGTTCCTCATGACCACTAATGCCCTGTTCTAATGTGTGGGATGGGCATATACCACTTGTTTTCCAACCATTCTATTTTTTTGTTTGTTTGTTTGAAGGGAAATGTTCCAAGAATTTTAACGATATCGAATTGGTTTTCACTTGTCCTGTTTCATCATGACTATCTCTAATGTGACCTTGCCACGGACAAGGGCGCTCTTGATTGTTGTGTTTATTCATGTTCATGTGAACCAGACAACACTATATCCAAAAAAAAAAGAACAAGAAAAGCAGTATGGCTTGACCTGGTATGTGTTATGGTGTGGATGTGTAAACTTTCCAGTCACATGCGTTATTCTGTCTGTCCAGTGGACAAGTGTATGACACTGCTGTATGAGGCCGTAGAACACAGCGGGACCGGAGGGCTGTTTCCACTCTGTTGAAGCACAACTGCAGGCTGAAGAGACGGGCAATGTGGGAGACGAGGGGTCCCATGTACCCTGCGGTTCTCACCAAGCAACTGCCTGTTGTCCGCATGCTGCTTTCAGCCGGTGATGACGCCTGGCGCTCCAAACGATTGAAACATTCTGTAAGTGTTGTCAACACCGTGAGCTTGATGTCTCTTCATTTGGATCTATGTATATATGTATCTAGCTATACACCATGTATTAACTCATAATGCCTTCCGCTTTGAAAATAAGTATTTCAAGAAAACACAGGGCACTGCTATGGGAACACCTATGGCACCAGTGGTGGCCAGTCTATAGGCCGGCTGGAAGGGAAAATTTTGGATAATAGCCGAACACGAATCCCTGTCGATCAATGGAAAAGATCTTTAAATGACATTTTTTTGTTTTGTGGACAAGAACAGATGATGAATTGGATCATTTTATGACTTATCTTAAATCTATCCATAGAGCAATCAAATTTACAATAAATTAATCCAAGTGAGAAATAGCTTTTCTGGATATTCTGATAAGCATATTGATGGCCTGCTGCAAACAGACTTAAACACTAAACCCACTGACGCTAAGTTATTTGCATTATCGGTCAGCACACATCCTCAGCACTGCAAGCAAGATATACCCTTCAGCCAATTCCTAAGACTGAGACGCATTTGCTCCTTAGGAGACGATTTCAGGATCCGCTGCACTGAAATGACCCAACGCTTACAGAAAAGAGCCTGTCCTCCACACTGCATTCTTGACCATCGAGCGCCTGCTAGCGCCCGGCGGAAACCACACAGCCAAAACGCTGAGCGCCTGCCAGCGCCTGGTAAAACACGTGGCAACAATGGGCGCCGCCATGTTTCTCGTAGAAAAGGAAGTCTCGCGAGAACGTGACTTCCTTCTTCCTGTAGCCATTTACTTCCGTTTGCAAAAAACCGCGAGTCGATACGTGCCGTGGTTCTCGAGTTTCGAATTTTGAAAGTTTTGAGGTCGAAATGCTGTTTTTCACCGTGGCTAACCTTGAGTTCTGCCCTTCTATAATGAGATTTAGTGATGGAGATACTGTGTTTTGTAGGATTTACGGCATAAGACTTCGTGAAAGTGCTGGGTAATGAAGCTTAGAGTGACCTAGATTTCGACTGGGATGAAGTTCCAGGTATGATGAAGAACAATTCGGAAGAAAGTTCTGAAGAAGATTTTTTTTTATTTCCCGAGTAAATGGCTCATGTGACATTCTTCAAACTTACGATATAGCAACATATATATTCGTAGGAATTTTTAAAAATTATTTTCATTTCGTTATTTCCTTTCCTCTCTTTTAAATTAATTTTTTAATTGGGTAACCATGTTCAAATTACGGAGTTACTTACCTTGCCGACGGTTTTTGTCACATGAGCCATTTACTCAGGGGGAAAAAAAAAGTTCTTCAGAACTTTCTTCCGAATTGTGTTGTTCATCATACCTGGAACCTCGTCCCAGTCAAAATCTAGGTCACTCTAAGCTTCATTACCCAGCACTCTCACTAAGTCTTATGCCGTAAATCCTACAAAACACAGTATCTCCATCACTAAATCTCATTATAGAACGGCAGAAATCAAGGTTAGCCACAGTGAAAAACAGCATTTCGACCTCAAAACTTTAAAAATTGGTAACTCGAGAACCACGGCACGTATCGACTAGCGGTTTTTTGCAGACGGAAGTAAATGGCTACAGGAAGAAGGAAGTCACATTCTCGCGAGACTTCCTTTTCTACGAGAAACATGGCGGCGCCCATTGTTGCCACGTGTTTTACCAGGCGCTGGCGGGCGCTCAGCGTTTTGGCTGTGTGATTTCCAGCCGGGCGCTAGCAGGCGCTCGCTTGTCAAGAGAGTTAAAGTTCCAGGAATATGTTAGACTTGCATACATCCAGGAGATTGCAGCGGGCCATTCCTGACCCACCCATCCTCGGAGAACGAAATAGCAGATCTCTGGGGTACCTGCTAATGCCCTCAGTCCAGGGTTCGTACAGAGTCCTGGAAGTCTGGAATAAGTATGGGAAAAATGAAAAAATCATTTCCAGGGCTGGAAAAGTCTTGGAATTTTCAGGGTTCGTACAGGGCCCTAAAAGGCCCTAACTTTTTTAGGCAAAAATAGGGGCCCCTAAATGGCCTTAAAAATCAAAATGAAGAGGCTGGAGGCCCTAAAAGGCCCTAAAACCAGGACAGCTTCAGAAAAAAAAAATCTAACAGGGTTCGTACGCCCCTTGAAGACCCTTGAAAACCCTTTGAATTTCAACTGGGTCAAAAAGGCCCTTGAAAACCCTTGAAATTGCAGATATCCCTACCGTCCCTTGAAATCCCCTTAAAAGTCGTTTTCGGACCAAAACTGACCGTAACATTTGAAGACGAATCGGAGAACAAACGCGAACGAGACTTCGGACATCGATTTTCGCCTTTAGAATCGTGTTGCGTGTCGTCTGCTTTTCAAGCAAAGGGAAGCAATTCAATAGTCGGTATATTGTTTACGCATGCGCAGTTCGACTTCCGACAAAGGGCGCCATGCTCCCTCATCTTCGGCGAAGTCCGATACTGTTGCGTTTGTCATCATGCCTAAGGGAAATTGCGCATTTGATCCGTTGTGACTACAGAAGGAAGAATATCGAAGCTGGATAACTGAATGCAGAGACAACAAACATGCGTTTTTTGTCTGTAAGTGTGTGCAAAAAGACCGTTGATGTTCGGACAATGGGCGAATAGGCGGTTGCAAATCACGGAAAGGGGAAAAATCCGTGGAATTGGAAAAAGCTAGTCTTACGGACTTCGTTCTGCAATCATCAAATTCATCAAAATCGGGTCAGACCCTTTCCTCAGTAAGAATCGTCAGCCAATCCACAATAACAGCAAGTGGGACAGATGTGTTGAAAGCTGAAGTGTTTGTGGACGATTTCATGCCATCAACAATCATAAACAGTTTCCGATCTGCTGAAGACAACGCGAAACAGTTTGCAGCAATGTTTCCATATTCCTCGATTGCGACGAAACTAACGCATCGGTTGGGGAAACCAAAAGTAGATATCTTGCAACTTTTGGGCATTGCTCCTTTTTTTTCTATCAGAACTGAAAAAAGAGTGAGATCACAGACAGAATCTTAAAATCAATCG
>JADBJO010002602.1:237500-241082 GCA_016801955.1 Conus betulinus | reverse complement strand
ACTCCCTCCATTTTTTGTTTTTTTGTTTTTTTTTGTTTTTGACTGCAGCAAGGAACCGATCAAAATTCACCAGAAAAAATGATAAAAGAAATCGGGTCATCATAGTTTTCGTCTAGACCCAAGTGCCCTAGCTTCCGCCCTCCCCCCCCTTTCTGTCCTTGACTGTCTTAACGTGTAAATCAAGTCGTTCAGGGGGTACATCTACAATTCTTTAGGAGCCAGGGTGGCTCGGTTGGTGGAGCGCCTGACTCGTAATCTTGGTGATCCTGGGGTTGCGGGTTCGAACCTCCGCCGGGGCGTTTCGGTGCGGGAGGATTTTTCCCTCGGAGTTGGCATTGGTTCTGGCTCCATTTCCCATACGGTCCTTCGGGTGAGACTGTGGACCGAGATTCCGTGTGTGGGCGCACGCATGGCATCTTGCGCACACGTGGGGTCCCATTGCCGGCATTCGGAGGGGAGGGCCGGTTTGGCCGTTGGTATGGATGACGCGTTACACATGGCATGCACCCTGAGTGAGAAATGGAAAGAATGAAGGAAGTAAGGAAAATGAGTGAACGATATTGAACGATACTGACTGGATGACACGGGAAAACGACTGAATGAAGTGCCAGCTGGCAGCTCTTCAGTCGGGCACTACCCAGGTAGGCAGCCCCGTTGTGTAAACGAGTGTTGATTGTAAAGCGCTTAGAGCTTGGTCTCTAGCCGAGAATAGGCGCTATATAAAGTATTCATTATTATTATTATTATTATTAATTCTTGTCGTTGCTTTGCGAAGGATGTGATGCCAGACTTAAATGCGTGGTCAAACGTGATTCTCGTAAGACTCGAGTTGGGGTGTGCGTGGGTGGGTGGGAGAGTGTGATTTGTCCGTATGGCACGAAGCATTTGGAAAAGCTGTTTGCTTGGAAATGGGGCTGCTCTGAGTTAGAAAAATAAGAAGAGCAAAAAGAAAAAAAGAAGAAGGCGAGGCATACAAATTAATTTGCAGTCTTCTTACTGTTTCTGTAACCGTAAGTGTTCGCGCGCTTACAGACTCTCCCAGTCGGTGCTGTATATGAATGTCACTGTATAGTAGGAAAAACAACTGGTGCTCGCAATTGTTCTTCTGCAGTACCCTTCTCACACTCCCCTCCTCTCTCTCCTCCCCCCATCCCGACCACCACCTCTCTCCCTTCCTTCATTTTCTAACCCTCCATCCTCTCCAACGAAAATCATTGAACTCAAGAGTGTGTGTGAGAGTGTTAGCAAGCGTCGTCACAATTAACGCAGTGAAAAACGTTCTGTTTGTTTCGGCTTTTCGTTGGCCAGCTGAGTTCGATAAAAATTCAAGCACTGAATCCCCGAGTAGGTATAATGCTATGAAGATACAGAAGTCTTCTTTACATGTTAGCAATAGATTTGAGAGGCTAGGGTGGTCTTGAAGGCAACACCCCCCCCCCCCCCCACCCCCAGCGATTTGAAAAATTGTCTTGTGAAGAGAGAAAATTGTGCTGTACTTGTCTGTGGCAGGGTATATTTGAACACTGGGGGTCGTATGGAACTAGCATTTTTGGTGACATCGCCATGAGAGAGAGGGGGAGGGAGGGAGGGAGAGAGAGAGAGAGAGAGAGGAGAGAGAGAGAGAGGAGAGAGAGAGAGAGAGAGAGAGAGAGAGAGAGAGAGAGATCTTATTATCTAGGGTGGAACATCAGGCTGAGACACTTCCACTTCCACGTTGCATTGTTCATCGAGGAGAACATAAAAGAAAAAGCATAAACAAGTTCAAAATGTACCTATGTGAAAGATGAACATCAATCAGTATAATGAAGACATGACCGCGCGTCTAAAGATGGGGATTACGAATAAAGGACTACATTACAAAATATACATGGAAAGAGATGAACACAACAGACAGGAGAAGAGATAGCCCCTGGGGAGAGGAAGGGTGGGGGGACAGAAAGGGAAGGGACGGGGGCAGACACCGACAGACAGGAAGAAGATAGTTCGGTAAACAGGCAGACGCGCCATTATTTCTTTCATCATTTTCTTTTTTTTTTTTTAATTTTTTCTTCTGAGAGAGAGAGAGAGAGAGAGAGAGAGAGAGAGAGAGAGAGAGAGAGAGAGAGAGAGAGAGAATATGAATACGAATACGAATGTTTATTCAGATTACTGAAGGGGTGGTACCCGCAACGTATATACTATCAATTATCATCATGAAAAAAAAAAAAAAAAGAGAAAGCAAGTACATAATGCACCATACAGTGATATAAAGAATACACAGTACGTAGCCTTTTTGTGCTTCAGGAATGTACATAGCAAGATTGAAGAGAATGTCTTCATTTCTTGAGGCTAGGAGTAAATTTACTCGGTCTTATGAGTCACAAGATTAGAGATTAAGTAAAATGGTTTTGTGCCAACAGTCCTATCCAAATCCAGTTGTTCATCGGTACGAGCAACTTCATTTCTTTGAGTGTAAACTTTTTTTTTCTTTTCTCTATTTTGTGTTTTTTTGTAAACGGTATTTTATCGATTGTTACGTGCTATTGCATCAAGATAAATTTCCGAGAATTAGGTCTACTCGGGAACGATCTTTGCAAAGAAAGGCGGGCTTTGGTATGATAGCACACAGTGGGAAGAATGACTTTCATCTAACGTACGCAGTTTGAAGAGTATCGAGTTAAGATCTCTCTCTCTCTCTCTCTCTCTCTCTCTCTCTCTCTCTCTCTCTCTCTCTCTCTCTCTCTCTGTCGGCAAAAGAAGAAACATATCTAGCTCTCGTTGGAGGCAAAACAGGAAAACGTGGACCTTCCAGTCCTCTTTCCCAGCCTTCCTCCCTCCCCCCCCCCCACTGCTGTTCCCGTCTCTACCCTCACTCTTCGCCCCAGTTAGCATGGTGTTATATACACACACACACACACACACACACACACACACACACACACACACATACACACACACACACACACACACACACGCACGCACGCACGCACGCACGCACGCACGCACGCACACACACAGCCAAACAACTGAAAACAACCAAACCATCCCTATTGGGTGAACTGATTCGCTTCGGTTTCATCTACTCTTTTCTATTGTTTCTTCAGCACTAGTCTACCAGCGGACCACGTTCGATCATTGTCTAGTATTGCTGCGAAGCAAGTTTGTTGGACACATTTGTCACTGTGGATGAGAATACCGCATCGTCGTAAAACAAATCAAAACAATACAAAACAAAACGGACAGTGTCTGCGAACGCTGGACGGTGAATTCAACCGTCTGTGAACAAGACATACTTGTACACGGAAAACGTCTTTTTCCTAATTGCACACGCAGGGCGAATGGTTGCTTCGACCAACAAGTCATCTCATGCGTAAGCAAGCAGAAACCCACCTCGCAGTTGTCAGACGCCACAAGGTCGCCTGGTATGTCAACCATGCATTCTCTCCGAGAACGGATTTCGGCTGCCTATATCTATGTATCTACTTATATACTGTGTATGTATGTATGTATGTATGTTTATATGTAAGTGTCTCTCTCTCTCTCTCTCTCTCTCTCTCTCTCTCTCTCTCTCTCTCTCTCTCTCTCTCTTTTTCTCACATTAAG
>JADBJO010002602.1:220000-227500 GCA_016801955.1 Conus betulinus | reverse complement strand
CGCTCAATGGTTTTATTTCCGGCACTCATCATCACATGTACTTGCAGTACTGCCCCGTCTGCAAGATAAACCTCCAACGTGCAAGAGATAGAGCATTCACGGCGTATGACAATTCCAGAAATGGCTTCAGTAGTTTTGATCATTGTCAGTGGAATCGTGTTCTCCCCCCCGCACTGACATGCACACAGATCTTTTGTCAAATGTATATGTGGCCGTGCCCCTGACATGCATTTGAGTTTTTTTGTCAAATGTATAACCTTACCCTTGACATGCATACAGAATTTTTTTTTTTTTTTTGTGAAGTGTAAGACCGTACCCCTAACATGCATACATAGCTTTTGGCGAATGTTCTTTAAACCTTTCATAACAAAAAAGAAAGTTTTGATGCATCCCTGCATCCTCTTTTCTACGCCTCCTCCTCTCCTGTCGTTTTAGGATCGGAGTTGTCCAGCCCTGGATGATGATGTATTTATAGATACTTTATTATCTTGTGATTAAGGGGAAAAATCAACTTAAGATGCCGACCATTTACAAGAACTAGTCTGTTCCAAAGAATGGAATTACGCAGATTCCTTTCCTCGAAACACAGTATCTCTGACAGTATATTAAAACCATAAAGTCATGTCAACGATTTGCCCGATAGGTATCTCTTTAAGAGAAATGTATGGACCACAGTCTAGACTATACAATGCAGTTGCATGCTCGGTGCGAGCACTCTAGTGCCCGACCCTCCGGGGATTGCGACCTTGGCATGGTCGGAGGGCTTGCGTAGTCTAGTGATCCTTCATGCTGTATTGACGGGGGCATCACTACTTGGATAGAAGGCTAGTTACGCAAAACGCTCCTGGGCCTGTGTAGCCAAGTTACTGACTGGCCGAAACACAACGTGGTAGCGGTTGATGCCCTATATCAGACAGGTTAAGGGGGTGAGGGCGCTTACAAAGTATCAGCGCTTTCCCCCCATTCTATCTTCTGACTTTCTCAATAGATCTCTTTGTATTTTCTTCGAGTCTTCTTTGCCACATCCCCCCCCCCCCCCTCCCCCCACGTGGTCTTCTTTAGATCCGCTGTGTTTGCAGTGCGGTGCGACCTGTAATTGGGGAAGTGGGGGGGGGGGGGGGGGGGGGGGGGGGGTGTGCGGGTGGAAGGAGAGAATGAGATCCTGGTGATTTAGAGGGCAGGTGCTCTCAGCACATCCGTTTGGCTCGGACCTCCTCCTATACATGTATACATGGAGGTACACAATGGCCCATATGTATTAACCGGCTTCGGGGCTAGGTCAAGACAGCCTGTTCCCAGGTTGGTCAAGGTAACCCCCGTTTGCTCTGCTGTCCATTCTCTGGAGCTGGACATGATCAGGGTGTAGGGTAGATTGGTAGCTGTTTGTCGGGTCTCTCTACCGAGGCCTGGAAGGGGTCAGGGCATCAGTTTCTTGGCCTTGGCCTCTTAAACTAAGACTCCATGGTGGGTGGGTAAGGAAGCGATGAAATCTGAATCCAAACACCATGGCTGTTACTTTTCATCCTCCCTGCCCCTCAAACGAACATGGCTGAAAAAAAGCGAAGAGATCACGATCACGATCACGATCACGATCATCATGAGGAGGAAGACTCAGATTCAAATGTGGAGGTCAGGGGAGTCACTGGTTCATGGGCTTCATGGCTGATGGTGGAGGGTTTGATGAGGACAAATGTCTGTCGGCATTCAGCCCCTTCGCAATCCAGAGAGGCTTCGGAGGTCTGTTGGGCACACCCGAAGCCCATTAAAAGGCCGAGGGATGGGTAATTCCTCGTAGAATGTTGTTCTAAGCGTCAGTCCGATCTGATCATGAAGTCTTCTACATTCGTGGATCAAGAAATAAAGGTGTCGCTACACACAAACGTTTGAACTGATCCAAGGGAGTTATATGGTGTACGAATGTGAAAGGGTCTCTCAGGCTGAAATCAAATCCAAGCTGTCATCGTACGGAGTGGTGGAGGTGCATCGAGTTACGATCAAAGGGAACAGAAAGAGTGCCTACAAACACCTTCTGCACTATAAACTGCCACAGGCGATCAAGATGCTATACTTGAACGTCAGAGTCAATATGTGGTGCATTTCATGTGATGTAACACTTACTATAGAAACATGTTCTATCAGATAGTAAGAACTTACAGGATATCAGGCACGAACACTTTGCAGCAGACTCCACGAAGTTTTTGTTTCTGAAAGAGATGAACACTTTTCGTATGATCTAAGGTTTTACAGATGAAAGGTTTTAACAGAATTCCGGCGTGTTTTTAGAAGATCCGTTGTAATGACGTGTGTGTGTGAAATTTTGTTAATCTATTTTGAGAGTTGACTTCAACTAAGTGATATCTCACATATGGTTCTCTGCGGTCGACTAGGCTATCATCATCATGATCATCTCTCTCTCTCTCTCTCTCTCTCTCTCTCTCTCTCTCTCTCTCTCTCTCTCTCTCTCTCTCATGCTCAAGAAAGCGTTTTGATTAAATCGACTGCTTGGAACAAAAAAAAAAAAAAAGTAAAAGAAAAGGGGCAACACTTTCTTCTGCAGTGCATGAAACTCGACCGTGTGCTCCCTGTCACCTCAGCAGAGCCCATCAAACGCCACCCTGGTCGATGCCAGACAATCCTACAAGGACATCTGCCTCTGTCAAGACTAGAATCCATGAGTTTTTCAGTCAGCATCCCGCGATACTAACCACTGCACCAGAGTTGCTGATCCCCTTTCTCATTCTGTTTTGCTCATGCGAAAAATGTTCCTCGCTGAAAACCCGAAGAGGAGGACAGTGGTAGGGGACCCTGTGGAGGGGTGGGCGAGTCGGTGAGTAGGACGCATTCAAACACACACACACACACACACACACACACACACACACACACACACACACACACGCACACATATACATATATACACATTAGAAGGTGTATTTTAAAGATGTGTAAATGTTTGTTTGTTTGTTTTTTTTTTCCACTTGTGAGCTGACTTCAACGTGGTGACAGCCCTGATGTGGCCCTTTGCAGTCGGCTGGACTATAAGGCAAAAGAAACTCATGAAAGAGCAAAACAAGCTACATTTTCTTGTGAAAAGTAGAAAATATAAAAAGATTACCTCTTAAGACACAAGTGCCGAGGGCCAGTTCTTGGAATGAATCCGCAAGGGACTAAATTACCATGTTGTGTCTTTATATTTTCTACTTTTTTATATTTTCCACTTTTCACAAGAAAATGTAGCTTGTTTTGCTCTTTCATGAGTTTCTTTTGCTTCTTAGGTGGCACCTTTGGATGGTTTTTTGAAAACTCAACAAACATACTACCAGCCTTTTTCTGGGATAGCATTCTTCTTAAAAACGAAAAGGCAGAGGAGTCAAATTACCATTTTCCGCGGTCACTGAGAAGAAACAATCATGTTTCGAAATACCGGTATCTGACCAGCAGTTATATGTTAGTGAGCTTCCTCCCCATTGGAGATTGTCTCTCCCTCTTTGGAGACTATAAGCTTGCTGAAGGTTCATTTTGAGAAGTACTTATTATTTCCCATTCACCCACTCAATCACATACTGTTAGTTAGGCAGAATTATCTACCACTGCAGATATGAAGGCTTATCACCCTCCTATTTCTACAATCTAAGACATAAGAGCAAGTTTTGTTTAAAATTATATATATATATGTATATATATAATTTTATGTTAAGGGACAAAAGAAAAAGATATCCGTGCAGGTTCTCTTGTGAACGGTGTACTGAGCACAATTGATGTGATGAATTTCTTCCTTCCTTTCTTTCTTTCAGAGAGAGAGAGAGAGAGAGAGATTTCAACTCGAACCCAAGACCACTATCACCACCACCCTCCCTTCCTCCCCCCCCCCCCCCCCCCCCGAAAAAAGGCCCAGAGTCAAATTCCCTAAGAGTTTAAAAAAAAAAATAAAAAAAAACTCCTAGGGGCAAAATTTTCTCGGAGCAGCAGGTCGTCCGCTCTCCACTGAGCGGTCCGTGCCCCGTCACGTAGTCAAGAAGTGGGGGTCCGGAAGAGATGCTTGTCTGTCTGTCTGTGAGTTGTCAATGATGTGTTCACGTGGCTTCCGATGATGTGCGCTTGCGTTGGGGGCTGCCAAGTCATCCGCCTGACGAGAAGGTCACGCTGATGCGGAAAGAGATCTCTTTCTCTCCCTGTCTGTTTGTCTGTCCGTCTATCTGTCTGTTGGTCTCTCTCTCTCTCTCCTCTCTCTCCTCTTCTCTCTCTCTCTCCTCTCTCTCTCTCTCCTCTCTCTGGTAGCGTCGTTTCACTGTCTTGATTACTTGTTCGTCTTTTCATTTCTTCTTCTTCTTCCTCCTCCTCCTCCTTCTTCTCTCTTACTGCTGCTGCTGCTGCTGCTACTACTGCTACTACGACTACCCGTGATAGCCTTGATTTGACCCCTCGTGGTTCACTATGCTTCGAACAACATTGAATTGAATGTAGTAGTAGTAGTAGGAGCAGCAGCAGCAGAGTAATAGTTGTGGTCGTTGTGGTGATGGTGGTGGTGGTGGTGGTGGCAGTAGTAGTAGTAGTAGTGGTAGTAGTAGTAACAGTAACAGCAGCAGCAGCAGCTGCAGAGTAATAGTAATGGTGGTGGTCGTAATGGTGGTGGTGGTGGTGGTGGAAGTAGTAGAAGTGGTAGTAGTAGTAGTAGTAGTAGTAGTAGTAGTAGTAGTGGTAGTAGTTGTAGTAGTATTCGCTCCCGGTGTGTAGGAATCCTGATATGGATCCCTGTGGTCGGCTGGGCTGTAAACAAGGATAATGGTGTTCAGGGCAAAGTAACCTGCTCTGCCTGTCCCTTGGTCTGTCAGCGTGTCACCAACAAGCGATAGCCACACACAGTCAGTGAATGGATCAAGTTTATTGTCATTTGCTGCAGATTCACGGCTTATATAGCCACACACAGTCAGTGAATGGGTCAAGCTCATCGTCATTTGCCACAGGTTCACAGCATTATTGAAGCTGGATCCACGCTTTAGTACAGGAGGCTCTTGGAGCACAAACGAAATCAACGTTTGGCAAGATGACAGTTAGAGGACAAACGAAATCGAAATCAACGTTTGACTGACAAAATGTCGGTAAAGGACAAGCGAAATCAACGTTTGAAAAAAAAAAAAAAACCCGACAGGAAAGGACAAACGAAATCAACGTTTGACGAAAGGACTGTTAGAGGACAAACAAAATCAATGTTGAACAAAACGGCAGTAAAGGACGAACGAAATGAACGTTGGACAAAACGACAGTAGAGGACAAACGAAATGAACGTTGGACAAAACGACGGTAGAGGACGAACGAAATGAACATTTCTCAAAACAACAGAAGGGGACAAACGAAATAAACTTTTCAGGACAAACGAAATCAACGTCGGACAAAACGACAGTAGAGAACAAACAAAATCAACGTGAGACAAAACGACAGTAGAGGACAAACGATTTCAATGTATGACAAAACAACAGTACAGGACAAACGAAATCATTTGACGAAACGACAGGACAAACTAAATGAACGTTTGACAAAACAACAGTAGAGGACAAAACGGAATTAACGTTAAACGAAACGACAGTAGAGGAAGGACAAACGAATTCAACGTTTGACACAACGACAGTGAAGAGTCAGTGAAAGGAGCCATCCACGGCTTGTCCATCTCTCTCCCCTTCTTCCACCCAGTCCCCGCTCTGTCTTGTCCTAACCACCCACCCCTCCATGCCCCCCCCCCCCCCCCCCCCCCCCCCCCCCCCCACCTCCTCCCACCACTCCTCCGCGCAAACCGCTTTTCCTCCTGTCTCTCTCCTCACTTCCGCAACCAAATTCTGCTTCCGATACTCATTTTTCCGGTAAATCGTAACTTATCTTTCATGGAAATTTACATCGAGAACGAGTCATTCATCAGCAAGTGAGCCAACTTTTCAAGAACACGGGTTCTGCTGCTGCTGTGCTAGAAAGATGACCTAACCGAAAGAGAACTCGTGGAAGCGAATTTTTTACAAGAAAGGAAAGTCCGATTTCCTAAGAATCACGCGCGAGTCCTCGCAACGTGGAGCGGTTTTTACATTATATATATATATAATTTTTTTTTTTTTTAAGGTTTGTTGTGTAAGCTCATCTTCTACTTCTGCGGTGACATCCAGGAGCTGCGTTACGTATGTGTGTGTGTGTGTGTGTGTGTGTGTGTGTGTGTGTGTGTGTGTGTAAAACTGTCATTTCGGGTTGCTGGGCTTCTTTTGTAGCGCCAGTGCTCAATTTGAAGGAAAACACACTAGATAATTTGTCCCGTGTTCCAAGCGTCGGGGAGTCTGTAGTTGGTACATTGTGTGTGTGTGTGTGTGTGTGTGTGTGTGTGTGTGTGTGTGGTGATTTTCGTGAGTCATGTGGCTGTGTGATGTGTTCATGGTTGAATGGTTGCGAGTTCCCCTGCCCATATTCATAACCGACACGCGCTGCTCGCCATGGTATTGATGGTGCGGTAACTTTCAAGGTCACAACGCTGCAACGACTGTCGGCAAACGTTTCGTCTCGCCATTACGACGCTGAGGATTCCGCCGGCGAAGGAGGGTGGGGGTTGGGGTAGGGTGAAAGGATGTTGTTATAATGGTTCTGGACCTGGCCATGACTGTTGTTGCTTTTCATTTTGTGTGTGTGTGTGTGTGTGTGTGTGTGTGTGTGTGTGTGTGTGTGTGTGTGACACAATCAGCTTCACGTTGTTCGGTGGTCTTTTAGAGAGGTCGATGGATTGTGGAACCATTTTCCCCCCACACCACATTCCACCCCCCTCCCCCCCCCATTCTTTCTTCCAGTCGTTATTAGTTTGGTCAGTGTTTTACCGTTCAGTTGTAGTTTAAAGGTTGTAAAGAAATTTTAGACACTCTCCGCCCCATTCACCCACTGTCTCTTTCTTTCTTTCGTTCGTTCTTTCTTTCCCTCTCTCTCTATCTCCCTTTCTCTCTCCCTCTCTCCTCCCCCCCCCCTCTGTCTCTCCTGTCTGTCTCTGTCTGTCTGTCTTTCTCTGTTCCTTTCCGAATCATACTGCTTTTCGTAGCTGTCTTCTATTTGTCCCTCTCTCCCTTCCCATACAAAGCTTAAATGGATGAGAGCCATTCTTGTCTAACTTAAACACGAAGCAAAACACACCTAAACCAACCCTACACACACACACACACACACACACACACACACACACACACACACACACACACACACACACACACACACACACACACACACACACACACACGACGAAAACACAATTTTACAAAACCTGACGGTGAAGATTTGGAGATCGGTTAAAAAAAAAAAAAAAAAAAAAAGAAACCGGTTGCCAGTTCAAAAGCGTTCTTTCCAGAATTAAACCAGTCTAATCATTCTCGCTTCGGCTGATTCACGGCGGAACATTTGCGGTCAGACCACTGTATCTGTAGAAATCATAAAGAAATGATGATGCAGACATGTTCTCTTTTTATCTTGGGTTTCACTCGCTCTAAA
>JADBJO010002602.1:197500-200000 GCA_016801955.1 Conus betulinus | reverse complement strand
CTATTCTAGGTTTTTTTTTTTCAGCCAACAGTTAATGCGTTTAAAAAAATGAATTGACATGAATCGGATACTTTCAAAGTTCACCATAAAGTAAATCATTTGGCGTTCGATTGCCCACATTCAAAAATCTGTTCAAAGCTTACAAATTAACATTCTGTATTTGAAAACCTCTCTTGAAAGCCCAGATTTCAGCACCATACTGTAAGACTGGCTTCACCTGAGAGACGAATAGCTTTGAAAAAAGACCCAACAGAAAATGCGCTATCATTCAATTCATGTAAAATATGGAGTATAAATGTGACTGCTCTCTTTGTTCTTTTTGCTATATCTCTACACCCCAAAGTGAAACTTAACCTGGTAGTGAAATAAAATCAAAGATACTTGTATACACTGACTACCACGATGTATTAACCCCCGTAGATCCATTTCTCATTACGTGCCAAAGACCCACCTGTACGAAACACAACAATGTTGTTTCATTCATATCAACTTTTAATTCTAATTTAGTAGCAGCTGAATCTTTGAAGACCAGCTACAATCGTAGCAGTGAAATGATATCGTCAGCAAAAAGTAAGATAAACAATTCCAAGAGATCAAAAGTAACACCACGCCGCCCATTTTTGAATTATCTCCAAAGCCAGTTTATTTCTGAACAGAGAAAATAAAACTGGACTGCAAACATCGCCTTGTTTAACCCTTCTCCTACGCTTAACAAAATCAGATAATTTTGCACACGTTCTAATTCTTGCTTTTACCCATTTATACATACTTTTTACACAACGATACAACTTACCTTTAATTCCTTTTTTTCAACAAAATAGGCCAGCTTCCTTTAACTGAATCGAAAGGGTGTTTTTTGTTTGTTTGTTTGTTTGTTTTTAAGTTTACAAAAGCCAAATACAGCTTCTTGTTATTTCCAAATTGTTTTTGAACTGCAGCTAATAAACTAAACATATGATCAATGGTAGAATTATCTTTTTAAAATCTGGCTTGATGTTCTCCAGCTATGTTTTTTTTTTTTTCTGAGCTATCCATTCATGTAGTCTTTTATCGATTACAGAACTATACAGTTTGTTACGTACGTTATACAAAGTAATACCTCTATAATCACATATATCGTTTATCTCCCCTGTTTTAAATAAAGGTAGTATTTTAGGTTCTTTCTAATCTTCAGTATAAATCCTAGAATCACATACATGATTAAACAATTTAACTAATAAAATTGGAACGGTCTCACCAGAATTCTTAAGAGTCGAATCAAATCAAAACAAAAACCAAAACTCCCCAATGAAGCCATCAGGCCCGGCAGTTTTACCATTCTGTAATCTAAGAGCTGATGATATTTCCTCTCTGGGTATTGGTCCCTCGAAGGTATATTCTTAATTACTTATCGCATTGTCGGTCTCAATGGACTCGACATCGTCCTTCTCCAAAAGATTAAAAGATTTTTCTTCATTTTGTTTAAAATTAAGAACCAGTCCTGCGCTGGAATGTTATCTGCAGGTTATATATTCCTTTTAGAAATCTTGTGTATAGTATTCCAGAATAACTGCTAATTTTTGACCGAAGGCAAAAGGTCGTTCAAAAGGGAATCATTATATTGTTTAGGTTTTGAGAGAGAGAGAGAGAGAGACAGATTGTGAGAGTAGGCTATATCCGTGTCAGTATTTGTGCCAGTTACCAGTCGCAAGGATACACACACACACACACACACACACACACACACACACACACACACACACACACACATCTCTCTCTCTCTCTCTCTCTCTCTGTGATTTACTTCATGAAGGCAACCTGAGAAACAACAGCAGTCCCTAATCAACGAGGTACATCCCCATGTAGAAAGAGGAAAGAACAGTGGAGAGAGCGGGGTTTGAATGAGGGTTATGTGTGTGTGTGTGTGTGTGTGTGTGTGTGTGTGTGTGGGAGGATATGACGGACGATCCGGTCAAATTTCGTTATTTCACCCCCCTTCCCTCCACTTTCCTCCTCCGCCGCCTCCGCCTCCTGCTTCTCCACAGAGACAAAGTCGACACTATCGTAGCGAGGTGATTAATCGGGGCAGAGGGATGGGGATTGGTCCGGTAGGATGTGAGCGTGATGCCTACGACAAGCTGGTGACAAACCCGACTGTGCGGATCTGTACCAGTTCTGTCGGTAGGTCTACCGAGAACAATCAGAGGATGCAAACTGGTTTGCGGAATATGGAGACCAAACTAATAGCCGAAAAGACGTTCGCTTTGATCTCCGCCCCTTTATAGCCACAGCGGGGGTATGCAAATCAACAGATTGCAGCAAAGGCAGTTTTCGGGGGTTGACAGCGCGCATGGGTGTTTAACTCTTTCCTTTGTGGGTGGATAATATGTTCGTCATACAGTCTTGACTCCGATCCATCGGATCGGATGTTTTGGAATTAAGACAACATTCATCTTCTTTTTAGTTGAAGATGAGGTGGATTTCAAAGCGAAGGAAGTTGGGTAAGTCTAGCTTGTTTAAA
>JADBJO010002602.1:180000-192500 GCA_016801955.1 Conus betulinus | reverse complement strand
TATATCGACAGATGATAGCAACAAACGTAGTCTTTATAATTTCCCGCTCATACCGACATATTTGGTTTGTATTGGGTATGATATCCACAGAATGTTATTCTTTCTTCTTTGTTGTTTGTTCGTTTTTTTTTGTTTTTTTTTGATATCCTAGATAAAATATGTATTGCCTCGTAGGTCTTAATCTGATCAATCACCATTTTATCGTCTGCTTGCTTCCTGGGATACATGCACACACACGCACGCACGCACGCACGCACGCACGCACGCACGCACGCACGCACGCACGCACGCACGCACGCACTTGTACACTCACGCACACACAAAGCACACACACACACACACACACACATGCATGCACGCACGCACGCTTGCACGCACACGCACGCACGCACGCACACACACTCACACACTCACACAGACAGACAGATGGATAGACAGACAGACACACATACACACACACACACACACACACACACACACACAGAGAGACTGAGAGAGAGAGAGAGAGAGAGAGAAGAGAGAGAGAGAAGAGAGAGAGAGGGAGAGAGAGAGGGGGGTTGTCTCAGTATTGTTTGATAATACTGCAGCAGATACGGATTATGAATACATCACTCTTAGCATCAGCATGTGCCGATTGGTTGCTGCTGTTTTAGATAAACTGATTCAAAAGATGACTGAAATAATTTACTGTGTGGTGTGTGTATTCCGCGCGCGCACGTGAGTGTGTATGTCTCTGCGTATCTAAGGGCGCGCGTGCATGCGTATTTATGCGCTTGTGTATCGGAAGCGCGCGCTTTGTGTGGGAGCATGTCGCGCGCGAGTGGGGGTTCCCCAAACTTCGATCAGCATGGTGAGATTAACGTCTTGTCAGCCTCCTGAGGCTCTGAGGGGGCAGCTTAACTGGTGAATATGCAGAGTGACTGTCATCATGGTATGATCCTTGTGACGTGACCAACAGGGACGCCGATGTACGGCAAAATGTTCCATTCAAAAGGTCAGCTTCATGCTCCCTCACGACAAAATTGGTAATGAAGCTTCAGGAAAAAATCGTTTTTATGTGATGTTTCATGATGGTCCTCGAGTTCCTCGTGCACTAATCGTGTGCAGTTGATTTGATGTATCTTTTGCTATCAAGCAGACTATCAAGCCCTGGAACCTCTTCACAAATAGACAGACAGACAGACAGTCAGACAGACAGACGACAAACAGAAAGCAGACAGGCAGACAGACAGACGGATAGATAGATAGAGATATATCGATCGATCGATCGATCGATAGATAGATAGATAGATAGATAGATAGATTAAAAAAAAAAAGATAGAGATAGACAGACAGATGGGTAGATAGATGAAAAGACAGACACAGATGGATAGATAGATAGATAAACAGATAGATAAAATCGATCGATCGATCGACAAGATAGAACGGATAGAGAGGTAAGTAGACAGACAGACAGACGAAAACGAGCACAGTATACCGAGAACACCGACCTAATTGTTTTTAAACAAGCGACGTACCGTACCGGTAGTTACCCCCGCCCCCCACCCCCCCACCCCCCCCCCCCCTCTTCCCCCCCCCCCCTCCCCAGCCTCCCCCTTCCCCTTCCCCTCTCCACGGGCTGCGTGACACTGTTGTGGGTTTCTGGTGGGGTTTCCCAGCTTCCTCCTCCACCTCTTTAGTCCCTATGGACAGGAGCCTTAAACAGAACAGGACAGTGATAGGCGCCGGATGCGAGTGAATTCCAACGGCTTTTTGAAACTTGCTGACTGGCCCGAGGATTTTGTTTTTTTCTTCCGTCACATGACAGACGGACAGACAGACAGACAGACACTGAAGTCGATGGTGACAACGACGTTCAGGTCCGCCTGCTGTTATATTATTATTATTAATCATGATGATGATGATGATGATGATGATGGTGATGGAGATGATGATGATGATGGTGATGATGATGATGATGATGATGATGATTGTCGTGCTGTCGTGTTCTTGATTGATGATGAGCTGGCCGCGCGGGCTGGCGCTGTTTGTTGCGTCAACGATACCGAGAAGCGCGTGGGGTCGTCAAAAATAAAACTTGGGATACGTATTATGCGTTATTTTAGATCGTGTTGCTGTTTTTTTGTTTTTTTTTTTTTGTTTTTTTGTCGTTGGGCTTTTTGTTTTGTTGAAAGGAGTTGACTGACGACGAGAGAGATTCAGAGAAGGGAGGGAGGGGGGGGGGGGAGAGGGAGGGAGGAGGGACGGGAGAGAGGAGAGAGAGAGAGAGAGAGGAGAGAGAGAGAGGGAGGGAGGAGGGGAGGGAGCGAAGGGAGAGAGAGAGAGCCAGAGGAGAGGGAGAGGGAGGGGGGGGGGGAGAGAGGGAGCATCAGAAGAGAGAGAAGGAGGGATCGGAGGGAGAGGGGGGGGGGAGAGAGAGAGAGAGAGAGAGAGAGAGAGAGAGAGCACAGTTCACAGAGAGAGAGAGAGAGAGAGAGAGAGAGAGAGAGAGAGAGAGAGAGAGAGAGAGGAGAGAGAGAGAGAGAGAGAGAGAGAGAGAGAGAGAGAGTGTAGGAGAAAATAGCCATCGCACGCACTCACACTACGGCGCCCCCCCCCCCCCCCACACCCCCACACACACCACACACACACACACACAGACAGACAGACAGACAGACAGACACACACACACACACACAATCATGTAAGACGATCAGTAAGTGACAACAAAGTCGAAAGTATGAAGGCATCTTTTTCTTTTTTTTTTAATAACCATTTTTTTTTCATGCACATCCAAATAACAAGAGACAACTTTTAGATTTATCGCATGTACGATCTTTGCGACTTATTGTACAAAACAGTACATTTTTTCTCTTTGGCATACTTGGATATCTGGATCAACCTGCAAATGTTGACCAACAACATATCAAGGACAAAAGGACAAAGGAGTTAGGAGGAGGTGGGGAGGGGGGGGGAGGGAGGGGGGGGACTGGAGTAAGAATCGATAAGTATCAACAAATACTATATGACTGTCCAGAGAGAGAGAGAGAGAGAGAGAGAGAGACAGAGAGAGAGAGAGAGAGAGAGAGAGAGAGAGAGAGAGAGAGAGAGGGGGGGGGGGGGGGTGAAGAGGAGGAGCATCGAGGGGAAGACCGGGCGGTTGATTAAAATAGACCTATTTACAAATACAATAGCCAGTGTAAAAAAGATAAAATCATAACATGTTAGAGCATGAAACACAGAAACGTACACATTTTTTCAAAACAAACTTTTTAGACATATTTTACCACGACAGAGCAACAACAACAACTGCAAATCATCAATCAAAGTACACAATCTTGAACATACGTCGTTCAGACCATTACCTTTTGACAAAAACGGAAAAATATCATCATCATCATCATCATCATCATCATCATTATCGTCAACAACAACAATGGCATCATCATCATCATCATCATCATTATCGTCAACAACAACAATGACATCATCATCATCATCATCATTATCATCATCATCGTGTCACCCAGGTCTCTTTTCTTACCAGATCCAAGACGTATCGAAGCCCTTTCTCCGTTCTTTCGAGACTCGTCTACTCTGCTGATCCCGATTTCTGGGAAAATCACGATTCAAATCGATCGTTTGTCGTTTGTCCACTCGATGAATGGGATTCGTGGAAGAAAAAAAAAAAAAAAAAAAAAAAAAAAAAAACAAAAAAAAGCCCCACCTCCATCAAACCTCTCTCACCGAGTGCTGTAATGTAACACAGAAGTCTAGCCATTCAGTTGCTTCACTGATCGGTGCGTACGTTGCCGAGTGATGTTGTTTTAAAGCTTAGATGACCAAAGAATCCCCCCACCCACCTCCCATCAGAAGCTTTGACTGTTAAAAAAAAAAATCAGGATTATATACAATTACAAAATAGATGACCAAAGAATCCCCCTACCCACCTCCCATCAGAAGCTTTGACTGTTTAAAAAAAAAAAAAAAAAAATCAGGATTGTATACAATTAAAAAATCCTCACTCTCGAAAATCAGATTTTAAGTTGATGTCCGAAACTAAAAGTCTAAACACCACATTTTTTTTTTCCTGTCTCGATCCTAGTTTTAGTGTGATCAAGTGAATTGATAGAAAAACGTACATTTGAAGTGATCGGGCGTGTTTTTAAAAATTTTTTTTTTAATTATTATTTATTATTTTTTTGGACAGCAAAGTCAGAAGAAAAGATGGATCCATAAAATTGTAGTTGATGGGTGGATGCTCTCTCTCTCTCTCTCTCTCTCTCTCTCTCTCTCTGCGATATGATTTGTGTTTTGATGTTTCCATGAGAAACACAATTCTGTTTTCATACGCAAGATAGTGGGCGTGCTTGCGTCCGTGCGTACGCATGCGTCTCTCTTTCTCTCTTTCTCTCTCTGTTTGTGTATGAACATGCGCGTGTGCGTGCGTGCGTGCGTGTTTGCGTGCGTGTGTGCGTGTGTGTGTGTATGTGTGTGTGTGTGTGTGTGTGTGTGTGTGATTGTGTGATTATGAGAGGGAGATAACGGAGGGCAGCAGTAAATACAACAAGGCGAGACGGTTGAGTTACATGCCTGCCACACACACACACACACACACACACACACATTCTGTCTGTAGTCTCTCTCTCTCTCTCTCTCTCTCTCTCTCTCTCTCTCTCTCTCTCTCTCGCCTCTTCTTCTTTCGACTTGCCGGAATCAAACCGTAAGGATAGAGAGACATGTCTCAGTGGCGACGCCAGGCTACACAAGGTTCAGTATAAGGAACAAACCGAGTATTTATTTACACCGTATGTTATGTAACGTGACGCGTGCACCGTCGGCGTGTTACATACACAGTGGGGGATAGCATGGTAGGTACAAAAACACTTCGCAAGGCTGGCTGTTGAGCATCAAAGATGGCCACGTCACGTCACGTCACGTCACACACACACACACACACACACACACACACACACACAGGCACCAACACTCGCGCACACACGCACACACACGTACAGATACACACGGACAGAGACTTAGACACACACACACACCACACACTTATGCACACACACACACACACACACACACACACGTTCACGCACGCACTCACAGAGTCTCTGGTTGACTGTGTCTTGATAATAATCTCCATCCCTCCTCTCTCTCTCTCTCTCTCTCTCTCTCTCTCTCTCTCTACGTCCCACCTGCCTCATCCTCTCACTCTCCTTTTCTTCTGACCCCTAATTGCTTCTGCTATCATCCTCCCTTCCTCCCCCCCCCCCCCCCCCCCCCCCGCGCCCCCCATATCCATTTGATTTTTGTTCGTGGGCAGTCAACCTACTTTCCCCATGCAAGAGGCCGATTAGAACCAAGAGTTTCAAGCTATAAAATACGTCCCCCCCCCCCCCCCCCCCGCATCTTTCTCCCATCCCTACCCCACACCGCCACACACACACCCGCCCGCCCTCCCTCCCTCACCTCCCTCCCTCACCTCAGTTCAGTCTCCAACCCTGTGTTTGGAAAAAAAAAAAATGCAAGATACGGGATATGCAGTACGACTGTTTGTCCTACGGATTATCTTTATTCAAACAACAGTGAATCACTACGTTCAACAAAAACCGCTCCTGCGCGCATAGACTTAACTGCGTGTTAGACTAAACTGGCAATGTCAAGGAAGGCAGGGGAGGAAGGGTGGGTGTATGTAGGGGGTGAAGGTGAAGGGGGTGGGGCTTGAATGAGAGGGAGAGGGGGTATGGAGAGGGAGGGGGAGGAGGAGGAGGAGGAAGGAGTATTCATCTATCTGTATTCGTTATACTTTCTGGACACAATTTTTTTTATGTCAAGCCGCATGGACAGCCAGTTGATTGTGGGGTGGGGGTGGGGGTAGAGGGGTATGGATTGTACATGTTGAAAACACATCTGTCTGATGGGAAAGAAAGATGTACAGAACACCTGATCGTCTGTGATGTCTCGAACTCTGACACACACACACAGAGAGAGAGAGAGAGAGAGAGAGAGAGAGAGAGAGAGAGAGAGAGAGAGAGAAAGAGAGAGAAAATACATAGAGAAAAGTACCACGGTCACCCCAGGGAAAACTTGCGAGGAGGGGGCAGGGGCGAGAGACGGGGTGTTGGGGGGATGAGGGTGGGGGTTGGGGTGGGGGCTCGAGCTCATAAACCTTAGGATTACCAGGCCGATCTTTTGTCAACAGAGAGACAACGTTTTACTATTGACGATAAGAAATCATTCCGACACTGACTCAGTTAAAAAAAAAAAAAAAAAAAAAACGAAACAAAACCCCACTACCAATACCACCGTCATCACCACTACCTTCAAAACAGCTAACAAGCAACATCGCCCCCCCCCAACCCCCACCCCCTCCATCCATACTGATACAGAAGGCGACCATTTCTAATTTCAGAAAGGGTCCGAATAGTAAGTTAACAAAGCACACCATTGTTATGCTATAAAGTAAGTTTAACAAAAAAAAAAAGTCCTTTCCATGTGTTGGGAGCGTTCCAGTATGAATGCAGGAATCAGAAATCGTACAACTGCTAGACTGTAAAACACTCCCGATGTTGAATCAGAAAGCGCTTAATATCTTAGAAATAATGCACAGAATGTTACGAAAAATGACAAAAAATTCATGCAAAATGCAAAAAACTCAAAAAACTGTTGAGAGTTAAATACTGTATCAGAAAGCCTCCCGATACTGAATCTGAAAACGGCTCAGCGCTGAATCAGAATGGCACAAAATTAATGCTGATTCAGAAAGCCGTACGTGGTTTAAAATGATTGATGACTTCTGAGTCTTGAGTATTCTTAATTGCCCCCCCCCCCCCCCCCCCCCCAAACTGCCGTCCCCCTCGCACCCCACCCCCACCCAATAGTGAATCACGAGGTGTCTCATTATTGGATTTTTTTTCGAGTTATCATGCTTAAACTGATTCAATACGGCTTTAGAAAGCTATCCATTCTAATAGCGATCGTAATGACACGTTTTAGCTTTCGCTTTTTGTTTTCTGACATGAACGAGAAAGTGACTTAATATCGGATCAGAAAGCGCGTAAATGATAAGCCAGTAGACTTTCGAATACCAGCTGGGACAGTTTTCCAATACCGACAAAGAAAGCCGCCCCCGTCACCCCCCCCCCCCCCCCCCCCCCCCCCCCCCCCCCCCCCTTTACAAATGACCTGAATGTCATGATTTTCCGCAGTCTGAATGAAGAAAAAAGAAAGAAGAAAAAAGCCTCAGAATTCACAATCAGAAAGCGCCCTAATATTACTCGAGAAAACTTCCCCGTTCTGATTCGGAAAGTCTCAATACTGATTCGGACAGTGTGCCAATACTGATTCGGAAAGTGTTTCAATACTGATTCAGAGAGCCGTCACTACATCAACAAACGGACGATACGGTAATGGTCTGAAAGGGCACACAGGTAACTCGATGCTGCGCCTAGACACGCGTTATACTGGCAGCATTGCTTGGAGACAGCCAAGGACAGCGCACAGGAAAACGACAACATGAGAAGGCTGCGCCATCAGTGGGTTAACGTGGAAAAAGGCACATGACGAATGAGAGTTTAGAGGTGGAAGAGAAGGGTGCGAGGGGTGGGGTGGAGGACTCGCATTTTGCTTACAATATTACATTTAAAGAATTGAGTAAATCAAAACAAAAAAAAACAAAACAAAACAACACAGCGACAGAATGAAAGCATAAAGCATCTTCGCTTGCCTCTTCTGATGGTGGAGGAATAAAAGCGACTCGAGAATCGAGCGTGAATACCTACGCCATATTTTATCATTTGCAGTTCTCACCTTCTTCCGTTCAACATAAGCGCAAAGCTGAGAAGTAAACGCACCCTGTCAACTAAATTCCCCTGCCGTGTTTGAGTACCGCTTGGGTTAGATCAAAACACACACACACACACACACACACCACACACACACACACACACACACACAACAGAACAAAACAAAACAAAAAACACTCATTAATTTGTTGGTCAATAAAAAAAAAAAAAGAAAAAAAAAAAAGCAAGCTTGTTTGCTTCTTCGGTCAGACTTTTTTTTTTTTTTTTTTTTTTAAACCACCTTCATCAGTCCCGTTTGTTGCTAGACCCATTCGAGCTTCGTAGAGCTTCATGTCTGCTGAAATAGATAGATTCCTTTAATCGTTTTCACCATTCCTGTTCTCACTAATATTATGTCTAAGAATGATAATTCCAGGTTAGTATGTAAGGGTAAATAAAAATCCCTGAAAGAGAGAGAGAGAGAGAGAGAGAGAGAGAGAGAGAGAGAGAGAGAGAGAGACAGGGAGAGATGAGAGAGAGAGAGAGAGAGAGAGAGAGAGAGAGAGAGAGAGAGAGAGAGAGAGAGAGAGAGAGAGAGAGAGAGAAGAGAGAGAGGAGAGAGAGAGAAATATGGCGAGATTCTTGGAGCTTGTTCATGATGATGGTGGTGTCTAGACTTAGAAGAGACTGACACATGCTTCCTCTTTGGTGCGTCTGCTGAGACGCAATCGGTTATATTTCGACCCCCATTTACATCTCTCTATCTACAGATACAATTTCATGACCATTGAAGACTGATTTTTGTGTATCTCACGTCCACACACACACACACACACACACACACACACACACACACGCATGCACGGACACACGCACGTAGACGGACACGTACACGCAGAGGACAGTGGGTGAGCGAGGGGCCACATCACATAATTATACATAAACCCGCATCGGGGCTTGATAACGAATCGCACAATTAGCCAGAGCATTAAAATCACTGTTCTAAAGGACTCCCAACTTTGCGACTTACTCAGCAGCAGCAGCAGCAGCAGTAGTAGTCTTGAGATCGCATCTCTCGCGTTGTATTGGATAAAGGTAGATCTAGAGACGTTACGAGAAAAAAAAAAGAAAAAAAAAAAAGCAGCAAATAAAACACGCAGCAAATTTCATTCACACACCAGTACAAGAAAAAGCATCATGTCACATTTCGTTGGATGACAAACAAACTGGCGTACATTTGACAAGATCAGTACAGCGGAGCGGCAATGTGTTATTCTACTAAACAACAGTAGCCTTTTACATTGATCAAAAAAAACAAAGAACAAACAAAACAAAAACAAAAAACAAAACAGCACCAGTCGAGTTTACGGTAATATTCGGCCGTACTGATCAGAACATAATGCATGTGTGTGTGATCCGACCGTACACCCACCAACCCTGATCGTTATTGCAACATTTATGGCACTGTTCGTTTGCACGTTCGGGAAAAAAAAAGAAAAGAAAAAGAAGCAGTTTTGCGTTTGACAAATCTCAAGAAATCGTCTCATTTCCGCCCAAATCCGTCCCTGTCTGTGACGTACCTTCAATGACACAGCGCAGTGTCATCTGACGTTTGGATTTGCTGTGACTTTGGATACCGACGTCATCAAAGCGCTCTGAATGCGCTCCGCCCAATACACATCCCATTTCATGCGTGATTAAAAAAAAAAATGATTTGTTCAAACATTGTCGTCTTCCTGTCACCGATTAAAAAAAAAAACAACAAAAAAAAAAAAACCATTCAGGCATAATCTGTCAGCAAATGACCAATCCATAGTAAAAGCAGCATACCGTTGCCAAAGACTTGCGGCGAATGACTAACGCACGTGTTGATATGAAGACACTGGGAGATAGTGTCTGAACTCATGTTTCCGAGACATGTACAGAGTGTCAACCCTCACAGTTAATACAAAGATTTCACCGTCCATCAATTGTGTAAAGTAAAACCCAACACAATCATAAAGACACACGAGTTTTGATTTTAAAAAAAAAAAAAAGAAAAAGAAAAAGAGACAAGAACACAACGTAAAACCTATATGAAATCATCAAAATGGTATTCTGAGGGCACATACATAGGGGAGGGGGGAGGATAAAAAAAAAAAAAAAAAAAAAACTGAGCCCACGATCCCCTCGCTACTGATGAGGAGGAGTCGTCAGTGTGTTCCACTGAACGCCGTGATCTGTATAAACCAATTTTATCGATCTGGCATCCTCTGGATTCGTCCTCAGACCGATCAGTACGTCTTCCTCTCCCTCGCTCCATCTTGTTTTGAACGTTGGTCAAACTGCCACTGCCCTCTCTCCGCTGCGTTCAACTCATAAGAAGAGAACATCAAAAACAATACGGTTATCTCCCTCTCTTTTTTATTTATTTATTTATTTCATTAGAAAAATCTTATTTCATGTTTTTTTTTTTTTTTTTTTTTTTTAAAACAGCGAATTTAGCAGTATTGCAGCTCACTGACTTAGTGTAACTTTGAAGAAGAGCATTGCAAATCATCGCATTTTTTTCGGAGGGGGGGGGGGGGGGGGGGGGGGGGGAGGAGGGGATCAGGAGAGAGGGGTAGGAGGGGGATAGGGGGAACAGGAGAGGGGAGCCAGGAAAGGCCGAAGGGGAGCAGGAAGACGAGTCTTCTTTCTTTCCCCACGGCTGCTTCGTTCGTCATCGAGGTCTACTACTCAAATCACCACGGCTCACGCCTTGAACCTACAGAAGGACTCAGCCAGCGGACAGTTGTTCTCCACGTCGTACATGTCCATAGGCTGGGAATAGTCAGACGGGATGGCCGCAAAACTGCAGCCGTCCTGCAAGCCGGCTGAGGATGAGGGGGAGGTGGAGGAGGAGGAGGAAGATAAGGAGGAGAGGGTCGGGGCGAAGTGCTGCCCGTGCGGCGCCAAGGCGTACTGCGACAACACGGACTGCGAGTAAGAGGGAGGGGGACAGGCACTGGGGGGAGAGTAGGCGAGGGACGGGGGAGGGGGAGGGAGGAAGGAGGTGGGAGGGTAGGGAAGGTGGGCAGGGCCTTGCGGGTGGAGGTACTGGTCCAGCTCCGCGGAATCGAGATCTCCGAGACCCTTCCAGGACGGAAGACACCCGCTGCAGGTTCATGTCCGCCGAGTGCCGGCCGCCCTCCAGCCTGGCGTAGTCCACGAGCTGCGAGGTCATCTCCTCTCTGTACAGCCCGTAGCTGCCGCCCAACCCCCGGGGGTCGTCCTCCTCCATGCTGAAGAGGCGATTGTGGTCGTTGACCGAGCAGTCCATGGCGTTCCCGCGCTGCTGGGCGGTGATCGAAGGGCCCCAGCTCCTCTGGGGGCTGAGGGGAGCACGGACGGACGACAGGGGGCATGTACACACGGCAGTCCTGGTCTGAACCTGACACATCACGTGCTGTTTCATCATCATCGGCTGCGTCACCGCTCCCTGACTGACGTCATCAGGGAACATGGTGGCTGGGAGGCCTGTCGTCATGGTGGGGAGGAGGAGGAGGTCTCGTATTTCATGTGCGTCAAAGGGCCGCGCGGTTTTGGCCACCAGAGACCTCAAGGTCATGAAACTGTGTCCGAGGCCGAGGACAGGCTGGAGGAGGAGGAGGAGGAGGCTGGGGTCGAGACGCCATCGCTGCACGTCATCCCGTTCCCGCGCGGGTCACCGTTCGCCAGGCCGCTTCCCCGATAGAAGTTGTTCATCGCCAGGCTGTCGGAACTATTCAGGTTCTTCTCCCCGGAGGGAAACCGAGCGCGAGATCTGAAGTCGAGGGACTGCGCCGAGACGTGAGCCTCGTTCTTGGTGGAGTACTGGAACACCGTGGTGTCGCCCCCGCACACCTCCCGGGGCGAGCGGTCCGGAGTGAGCATGCCGCAGGGCGGGGACACCTTCTCTCTCTTGGGCTGGACCCCACCACCATGGCCGCTGACAGTACTGCCACTGCTGCTGTTGTTGAGATGGGGCCGGACCGGGGCGTGTCCCATCCCCTGCTTGCCACAGCCCGTTTCTGGGAGCCGTCGGCGATGCCAGGCCGGAGACCCCCCGTGGATGATCCGAGGACGTCTCGTTGGTGATGGCCTCCAACTGATGACGAGCCTTCTGCGATTCGGGGCTGGAGGGAGGCGGGGACTCCGGCGTGTGGAGCAGATTGGACAGGATCGGGGCGTTGGGATACACCGTTTCTATGGACGGCAGCTGCCCAGAAGCTTTCGTCGCCGACGACGACCAGGAGGAGGATGTCACGCTTCCCTGACCACCAGGGCTCCCTACCACCCCCCCGCCCTCTCCCACCCTCCTCTTCTTTGACGCCATCGCTCTCCAGGCCCTGCCTCGCGGATCCGAAACCGCCCTCGCTCAGACGAGGCATCATCTTCATCCCCATCAGCACGCCTCTCCCGGGTCTGCAGCAGACACGCCGGGGAGGGTCTGCTCTTCGGTCTTCCTGGCGGCGGCGGCGGCGGCGGACAAGCCTGGTGGTGGCGGTGAGGCCGAAGAAATCTTGGCGGTCGCCGGAGGCTTGTTTCCGGCCGCCCCTCGGCGGCACACCCGCTTGGGCTGTTTGCGGCGCCGGGGGCGGTATTTGTAGTTGGGGTAGTCTTTCTTGTGCTGCACGCTCAGGCGCTCCGCTTCTTCAATGAAGGGCTGTTTCTGGTCGGTGGTCAGCTTCTTCCAGTTGTCCCCTGTCAGGACAGACACCAGAGAAA
>JADBJO010002602.1:165000-170000 GCA_016801955.1 Conus betulinus | reverse complement strand
AGAGAGAGAGAGAGAGAGAGAGAGAGAGAAGTCGAAGTCGAAAGTTTACTGTTTACAGATACACTAATCCTTAAAACAAGGATGTGCATATGCACGGGGTAAAGAACATTAAGATGAAACATACAAAACGAAACGCAAACTGTTAACATATGGCACACTAGTTTGCGCTAAGATTCTTCATTTCGATATCACGTCACATTCTCTCTCTCTCTCTCTCTCTCTCTCTCTCTCTCTCTCTCACACACACACACACACACACACACACACACACACACAACCACACACACACACACACACACACACACACGGTGGCACTGTCATTAAAACGAGGAGGATGAGAACAAAGCCCCGTTAGTCGCTCTGCAAGAACACTGTCGATCCTTCGGGCTCCTTAACCCCTATCTTCATCTCCCCACCTCACCCTCCTCCTCCCTTCCTTCCACAAACCCACACGCATTCCTTCAGTCATAAATTTTTCGTCGTTGTTTGGCGACAGTGCATTATTATTCACACCATAAAAATAATGTGGACCCCCACCCACCCCCCCCCCCCCTCCGCCCCCCCCTAAGCTGATGTGCTAACACTTTATCATGATCCTTCCAGTCTGAACATTCATCGTCAAGATCACGTTGTGTCGTACAAGTGAGGTTCCTCCCACCTCCCCATCTTATTTTTGAATCACCGAACTTAAAAAAAAAAAGATCATAGTTAAAAGTATTTCAATGTTTCTAAATTGTCTCATCGCTTAAATGTAGTGACTCGGCGGAATTACTTCACCGTCATTTGTAACTGAAACATCAGTTTAGTTTATATTAGTGGTTTTATTAAAACGTCTCCCCGTCTTAGAAAACACAAACACGCATACAATCAAATACCTAGTGTTTTTTTTTCTTTCTCATACCCATCAAACAGATCCAAGATACTGAATTCGAAAACTTCATGATAATCTAACAAACTTCGGGTCTAAGCTACAGCGGCAACAACATTAATAAAACATGGATCATACCGAATATGCCTGTACATCGTGATAGTAATTAGTACCTTTCTTCATATAAACCGTTGATAATACTTTATAATCAAGTAATAGACCATGAATTAAATACAAAAGTAAATGTGACTATTATCTTAGTTGAAGGGGTGACTCAACAAACTCGCCCCCCCCCCCCCCCCCCCCACCCCCACTTTCCCGCCTCCCCCCATCAGTTTGTGACTATGTCATCTTCGATGAACTGGTGACTCACAGAACCTGATTCAGGATCTGTGTATCATCATGGATGAGGTAGTGGTGGTTACTCGGAAGAACTTGCTTCCCTGTTAACTTCGGTCATCTCCGATGAGGGCGGGCACTCGACAATACTGATTGCATTCCACGTCAGTTTGTAGGCTGTATATTATCTTCGATGATAGTCTGACCTGGCCTTAATGTTGCTCAAAATTCCTAGAATGAGTTCTGAGGGTGATGGCTTTCATTAAAAAAAAAAAAGCAGAGAGAGAGAGAGAGAGAGAGAGAGAGAGAGAGAGAGAGAGAGAGAGAGAGAGAGAGAGAGAGAGAGAGAGAGAGAGAGAAAGAGAGAGAGAGAGAAACTGCGTCCATATACACGCCGATTTGTGCCTGCTGCATCACTAAAACAAAATGAAAGCTGCTTTTCGTCCATATATCATGGTCAGTGAATTTAAAGTAAGTAAATATCAACTGGCTTACATTTCGCTTGATTGAAAAGAAAGTGGCAAAAGCTGAAGTTTGTTTTCTTTCCCTCCGTTCGAGAAAACTTTAGCAGGATGCAGCTATTCTTTTCCCCGTTCAGGAACGAAATCAGTCAATGTCAAATAATACTGATGCTTGTTGGAAAGAAGCTATGTCCAGTTTTCATTTGCTGCCTCCAGACGTTCGAAAACGGGTTCATGTTTGCTCATTATTTTCTGTGTAAAAGAAAATTTTAACAAGAAAAGTTACTGGCTCCGACAGGCAATCCGGACAAATAGATAACTGGACAAAAACACGACGCATTTCGACCTGTCAGGTCTTCTTCAGGTAAAACAAACAACATGAGCCAGCAGTCACTTATCTTCTCATATTCGGCGCAAAGTTTCAACACCCGTTCTGTGAAGTAAAGTGGTTGTTCGTTCACCGTTGTCTTTGTCCTGAATGTTTTGTGTGTGTTTTTACCTGAAGAAGACCTAAGAGGTCGAAACGCATCGTGTTTTGTCTGTTTGTCCGGATTGTCCAGCGGAACCAATAACTTTTCTTTTTTTTTTTTAAATTTTAGTTCATATCCGCCTTCAGTCACCTGGCTTTGAAAAAAAAAAACAGTATAAAAGAGAGTCCGCGATCTGTAATGTAGGCGCGTGTTTGAAAACTGATGACGCAACAGTGTTGTTGACGGTGTGCTTAAGTAGTGACGCCGTCTCTCTCTCTCTCTCTCTCTCTCTCTCTCTCTCTCTCTCTCTCTCTCTCTCCGTGCTTCCTACTGGCAACTCGGTACGGCAGTCAGTGAGGTCAACAGCGGGGAAAACCCCCGCCAGACTCGAGAGAGCCAGAGCTTGGAGCCATGGGAGACAACACAACACAACAGGCGAAGGACCCCAAAATAGCCTTGCACTGACCGTACGCTGCGGTACGCTGACTGCAACTTGTATGAAATCTTACAGGCATCAAAACGTTGTTGCTCATTTATCAATATAAGCGAAGGACCCCAAAATAGCCTTGCACTGACCGCACGCTGCGGAACGCTGACTGCAATTTGTATGAAATCTTACAAGCATCAAAACATTGTGATCATTATAGTTATTATTAATATCATGAGTATAATAAAAATCATCATTATTATTATTATCATTATTATAATCAGTTTGTTTGGTAATTCACATACTTATTTTTGTCTTTCATTTCATCTTCGAATTTCGTGAAAAAACAATAACTGTCACTCTAAGAAAACAGCGATTACGAGATGATTTCACGGGAAGATTGTGTTCACTTCTTGGTTGGTCGCCTGATTTCCTTTCTCTTTTTACTTTCCTCGGTTAGAACACCGAGCTGACAAACCGTCGGTGAAATGTTTGCATACCGCAACCGCTTTAACCCCCACCAATAAAGACAGTCGCGTTCCGACGTCGGAGCTGATGTTTAAAGACGACAGTTCTGTGCCCGCCCCTCTTTTGGTATCATCCATCTCACCCTCACGCGGTGACCTGTAGTCTTCTTCAAATGGTGGACTGGGATTAACGTTGCATCAACATATATTTTTCTGTGCACGCGTTCACACCATTACTCTCAGCCGAAGGACTGGAATGGGAGCTGGACTCTGCACATACGTCAGTTCCGAAGAGAACAACATCTCTGCAAAACCTAAGCGGTTGTGTCGAGTTGGGGAATCGACCCTCAGACCTTGGAAGACAAAGCGTCTGGCGCCTTACTCCTCACTAGCTCAGCCAGTTCTCCTTCGTAGAATGGTCAAAGGCGACTTGGAAGGTTTATGGAGGACGGCTGCTGGCGATTTGTCGATGTGTCAGGGCTGCTGGCGATGTGTCAGGGCTGCTGGCGATGTGTCAGGGCTGGCTGGCGATGTGTCAGGGCTGCTGGCTGGCGATGTGTCAGGGCTGCTGGCTGGCGATGTGTCAGAGCTGCTGGCGATGTGTCAGGGCTGCTGGCGATGTGTCAGAGCTGCCGGCGATGTCAGGGGCTGCTGGCGATGTGTCAGGGCTGCTGGCGATGTGTCAGGGCTGCTGGCTGGCGATGTGTCAGGGCTGTTGGCGGCGATGTGTCAGGGCTGTTGCTGGCGATGTGTCAGGGCTGGCTGTGTCAGGGCTGCTGGCGGCGATGTGTCAGGGCTGCTGGCGATGCGATTAGGGGCTGCTGGCGATGTGTCAGGGCTGCTGGGCTGCTGGCTGGCGATGTGTCAGGCTGCTGGCTGGTCAGGGCTGATGTGTGTCAGAGCTGCTGGCGATGTGTCATGCGATGTGTCAGAGCTGCTGGCGATGTGTCAGGGCTGCTGTCTGGCATGTGTCAGGGCTGCTGTCTGGCATGTGTCAGGGCTGTTGGCTGGCGACGTGTCAGGGCTGTTGGTGATGTGTCAGAGCTGTTGGTGATGTGTCAGAGCCGTTGGTGATGTGTCATGGTTGCTGCCGTGATGATCGCCAGATGAATCACAGCAGCTCCCCCCCCCCTCCCCCCCATACCCCTCCTCCTCCCCCCCCCCCCCCCCCCCCCCCACACACACACACAAACGAAGCAGTCATCCGTAAATCTTCCACATTGCGATTGAAAACATTCCCTAGAGTTTGTCTGGCCCTTCGAAGTGCAATCCTGTCGGGGCCAGTCGTGGGAAAGACGTTCACTGGTCTAAGGGCAGTGGCATATGACAAAGGCACATAGGCTTTTGTCCATGTGGTGAACTTGTGGTGAACCGATTCTGCATATAGGCACGCAGTTTGTTGTGACTGTGACTGTCTCAGTGATCAGGATCACCTGATCAACTCGGTTCCGATGGAAGCAGGTGTCACTCTCGTCTTAATGTGCCGTGCTGATGATGCCATGATTATTCATCATCCCCCCCCACCCCCCCACCCCCGGAATCCAGCTTTCACGATGATCTTCTTTCAAACAGTGTCAGACTTCGTTGTGGCCCCACAGCAGCTGACTTCCTTCCTTGAAATGTCCGTCGTCATCCAATCCGTTTATGATTTACACTGGTTTTGACGCTGTTATGATGTCAGATAATATTGAGTCAAAAAAACAAACAAACAAACCAAAAAAAAAAAAAAAAAAAAAAAAAAAACCCCCAGCCTTCGGACCCTTGTAAGCCATGAGCAGGTAACCATGGCGGTTAATTTTGATTTCAGATTATTCTGCACTATTTGCAAAACAGTTCCCTCCCCGCCCCCACTCCCCCCCCCCCCCCCCCCCCCACACACACACACCTTTTTTTTTTTTGTTTTTCTTACAGACCGCGCAACGATACCGATGCACATGCACACGAGTCGCAGTTTCATTTTTCTGTTTT
>JADBJO010002602.1:145000-160000 GCA_016801955.1 Conus betulinus | reverse complement strand
ACAAGTGAACCAACAAAGGAACCATACAACAAGGAACCAGACAACAAGTGAACCAGACCACAAGGTAACCAGACACAGGTGAACCAGACAACCAAGGAACCAGACAAGTGAACCAGACAACGTGGAACCAGACAACCAGGGATCCAGACAACCAGGGAACCAGACAACCAGGGAACCAGACAACCAGGAACCAGACAACCAGGGAACCAGACAACCAGGGAACCAGACCATGGAACCAGACAACAAGGGAACATAGACAACAAGGGGAAACACAGGATATGGGGAAACACGACTTTTGAAGCACGTGACAACACGAACACAGAAAATGCAGAAACTTAGGGGGATTGGGTGTTAGTAGGGGGGGGGGTGGGGGTTTGCGGGAGGGCAAGGGGCGGGGCGCGCACGACCTGTAGGAGGGCTTCTCGTTGGCACAGACAGGTCTTGGCAGGTATATGGCAGGTCAGTATAGGGCAAACAGCTGGTCCGTTCTGCCTGACACAACATTCTTTCTGTCTTGCCCTGTCGTCAGCCGTCCGCTAGACTCTTGATGGTTTGAAGCGACGGTGGGTGGTGGTGGTGGTGGTGTGGGACGTAGGAGGAGGGTTGGGGTGGGGGGTGGGGGAGAAGGAAGAGGGGTTAAAGGGGGAAGGAAAGGAGGGAGTGAGGGACTGGGGCACCAGCCTCGTTACGATCATCTTAAAACGTAACCAGACCCATCAACAGGGACTGGCGCAGACAGGCGGATGGGTGGATGTGGAGAAAGAGGTGAGGACCTATCTAACACTTCCATCCTACATCACAGGACGACAACACTGTTAACACAGGTAGTTGGTTGTTGCGGGTTGGGGTGGGTGGTGGGGGTCGGGTCGGGGTGGGGGTTGGGGGAGGAGAGGGATGGTTATCGGTGGGGGATTGGAGAATGACGCGCGCCATCGCGTCTGTTTTCGTTCCCATTTCTGGTTCGAGCCTGTGCTTGTGGTTAGTGGGGCGCCTGGAGGGGGTTGTTAGGGAGAGTGTGGAGGAGGGGGAAGGTATAGGGAAAACGTTAGAAAGACTGTCCACGTTAAACTCGTCACACGTTTCGCTTGGGCCCACTTTTAAGTATTAAAGAACAACAGCAAGTACTTTTTTTTTTTTTTTTTTTTAAATTTTACTTTATTTTCTTTATGATTATTTTTTTTTATTCATTATTTTTTTTTTTTTAGCACGGAGTCGTGGTTATAAACGAATGGAAGCGTGAGGTGTTTAACGCTTCGGTCTGTGTATATACCATTGACTTCTTTCTTTCTTCTTTCAGACCTCCCCCCCCCCCCCCCCCCCCCGCGACCAGGTAAGATGTTAGCATTCTGTCTGAATTAAAACGAAAGACATTGAGTGATTACAGCCCCTGGGGGAGGAGGGGGGTTGCTTTGGGTCTGATTCCTGAAGAGGTGCAGCAAAGTAGATATTTTGCCGCGCGCACGTGTGTGCACATTATGCATCCAGCCAGTGATGGGTCTTTCTCTTTCCTCAAGGGGCAGTCAGTCAGTCAGCAAGTCAGTCACTGCGCTTGTGTCGAACCAGTCCATGCACACGCGGCTTTCCCTATCTGCTCAGTGACCTGGGTATCGACTTGTCCACCGAGGCCCAGAAAGCGAACTGGGGAGTGGGTAGGGTAGGCAGGGGGGTTCGTCCCCCGTGTTTTTCCAGACAGAAAACACACACACACACACAACACACACAACACACACACACACACACACACACCACACACACCACAGATTAAAGCAAACGTACACACATTGGGAAAAAAAACAACAACAAAAAACTGAAGCAGACAACGAAAGTCCGGGGGGAGGGGGGGGGGAAAAAAAAAAACCCCCAACGAGAGACAGACAGACAGACAACGGGGACTACAGAGAGAGAGAGAGAGAGAGAGAGAGAGAGAGAGAGCGAGAGAGAGAGAGAGAGATACAGACGGGGACCTACAAAGAGAGAGAGATAGAGAGGAGGAGTGTGCGAGAGAGAGACCACACAGAGAGGACTCGAATGCTTTAAGTTGCATCGGCCTTGGGCCACAAGGTACAAACGGAATGGATGAGGGGTGGGGGGTGGGGGGATGGGTAAGAACGGGGTAAGTTAACACATATGTTATTACAAACAGAACAGAAAAGTGCTGTAATAGTCATTCCCCCCAACTATGAGAGATGAGAGAGAGAGAGAGAGAGAGAGAGAGAGAGGAGAGAGAGAGAGACTCAAACACATTTTTTAATTCATGTTGGGCTTCATCCCATCACGAAGGGGATGTGAATATGCAATGCCGTTAGAGAGAGAGAGAGAGAGAGAGAGAGAGAGAGAGAGAGATAGAGGAGCAGAGAGAGAGACAGACAGACAGACAGATAGCGAACAGATATAGAGAGGATATAGAGAGATATATATATAGAGAGAGAGAGAGAGAGAGAGAGAGAGACAGACAGAGATAGAGAGAAGACAGACAGACAGACAGGGATAGAGAGACAAAGGGACACAAGAGCGAGAGATAGAGAGTTTTCTTAAGGTGTAAACGCGTATATGCATGTGCGTTTATGCGATAATTACCCTCTGCCATTGAGTATTCTGTTGGTTTTTTTTTAACCCCGTGCGTATTACTGACTGAGGGGGTCTTTCGTCTGTCTGGCCGCACGAGTAGGCAGAATCTACCAGTACAGAACCCATTTCAACCACACTTTGCTGGACTGAGGGAAGGTGGTCCCAGGATGATCGTTGAACCCATGCTTAAACTTTGGTGCCGGTTCAAATCAAGGGAGGATCGGTGAAGTTTTTTGTCTAACTTTTTTTTTGTTTTTTTGTTTTGTTTTTTTTTTTTTTGTTGAAGGATCGGTGAATTTTTCTCTCGGATCGGCGTTTCCCTTCTTTTTCTCTTCTTTTTCTTTTCTTTCTTTTATTTTATTTTACTTTTTTATGACTATTTTTAATTATTTACTTTATTTTATTATGTAAAAATGTATGTATTTTATTTTATTATTATTATATTTATTAGTTTTTTTTTGTTGGGGGTGGGGGGGGGGGGGGGGGGGGGGGGGGGGGGGGGGGGGGGGGGGGGTGGGGTGGGTGGGGTGTGCCGGGTCGGTAGTATTATTATTATATTTCAATTGGGGGTTATGTTTTTTTTCGGGGGGGGTGGGGGGGGGGTGGGGGGGGGGGGGGGGGGGGGGGGGGGGGGGGGGGGGGGGGTGGTGGGGGTGTTTATATGGACGAGTCATTTGCAAGAACGGTCCGTACAGAAATCCCCTCGCTCGATGAATAATAGCATGGAGGTCGAAAAAAAAAATACTCGGACTTATTAGGTGAACTGATATCTACTAACTTGTGTAAGATTTGGTGAAGAAAACACCACACACGCACACACACACACACACACACACACCACAACTCATGAGATGAATAGGTATTCACTAACTTTGTCAGATTTTGGTGAAGGAAACCACACACACACACACACACACACACACACACACACACACACACACACTGATGAGTGAACTGTTATTACTAACTTTGTCAGATATGGTAACCCTCCCGATTGCAAGCCGGATCTCGCGAGTAAAGGACAGGATATAGGAGGATTCTCCTCCTGTTTGTGTTCTGTGTGCTCTGTGTTGTCATTTCTGCTTGGGCGACTGGGTGTCGTAAGCAACATTCGTCTGGAGTTAGGGGCGTGTGTTTGTTTCTTCATGGAGGGCGAGAGTTAATCCTACTTGTGCGTTAATAATTTGGCCAGATACGGTGAAGTTTCAGGGGCCTAACCGGAGCTTTTTGTAAGTTAAAAAAAAAAAAAATGACTGATCGACCTCCTACGGAGATCTGTGTTCTCCCGAAGTCTTCCTAGTTTGATAACTGCAATCATGGTGATGTTCAGCGCTGTAAGCAGTGTTGATACTTGTCACACGTGGATACACACACACACACACACACACACACGCGCGCGCGCGCGCGCATGCACGCACGCTCGCGCACACGCACGCACGCACATACACACACTAACACACACATACGCAGGCTGAGGACCAAAACACAACATGTAGACCAGAATCGGCCAAAGCCCAACAGCCCACCCCTACCACTCCCACTCTCCCATCCCCCCCCCCCCTCCCCCCAGCCTTTTCTTTCGTTCCCGCCAGAGAGAGAGAGAGAGAGAGAGAGAGAGAGAGAGACGATTGTTCCCTCCAGTTTCTCTGCATAGTGTGTTGCGTGTAGGGTGGTGGGTGGGAGTAGGAGTAGTGGGGGTGGGGGGTGGATGGGTGGGGAGGAGGAGTGGGGGCTGGTGGGGTGGGGGGGGGGGGGGGGGGGGGGGGTTAGGTAGAGTGGGAGGAGGTGGAAGATAAACTCGGGACAGTCCAGCGCCAGGCCTACAGCTGACCTTGGTGCAAAGGCAGGTGACAAAAAAACAGATGTTCTGAGTGACTGCAGCACTGAGCTCTCTGCCACCACTCCATGGACATGCCACCACGCGGCAAACCAACGCCTCTTTTCCGTCTGCGCTGCCTGTCTCCCAAAGTCTACACAGTCTTTTGGTCCGACTGTTCTTCACACAAAATACGTCTTTGCTGTGACTCTTCGGAGTGCACAGGAAATGAACGAATAAGCTGACCAATGAAAATCAGAGCTCTTAATCCGATTTGTGCTTACGACATCATCGAATCGCAAACAAGCAGACTGTGTTGTTGTCATTTCTGCTAGGCGATTGGGATGTCGTAGGCAGCATTCGTTTGGAGAGATGGGAGCAACTTGTTAATTATTTACCGTTTACTATTCCCTGCCTCATTTTAAGAGTTCCTGTTTATACAGTCAAGTTCAAGCTATGGACGGTAGATACAAATAACTGTAAAAGAAAAGGCCAGGTTATACAAACTGAAGATGCAAATATCATAAAGAAAAAACCACTGAAGATATGTACACGCCTAAAAATAAAGATCGGGATGCTGAATAAAGATACACAGAGCTATCAACTGAACTGAAGATGCAAATTATCATAAAGAAAAAACCACTGAAGATATGTACACACGCCTAAAAATAAAGATCGGGATGCTGAATAAAGATAGATACACAGAGCTATCAACTGAACTGAAGATGCAAATTATCAAAGAAAAACCACTGAAGATATGTACACGCCTAAAAATAAAGATCGGGATGCTGAATAAAGAGATGCACAGAGCTGTCAACTGAACACCAGGCTGCTAGATCTAACTGACGACACACAGACCTTTAAAGCGAGGGCAAGTCCTCCAAACATGGATACAAAGAACTGTACATTGAAAGTCGGGATATCTGTATAAGCGTGGCTGAGGATATATCAAGAACTGTAACAGCTGATGAAAAACAAACAAAGACAGGTTGGAGGAAGCGGCACTCCCTAGAATACCCATAACAGAGGAAGTTCTAGTTTGCGTCTTGACTCTCTCTCTCTCTCTCTCTCTCTCTCCTCTCTCTCTCTTCACCTCCTATCCCCCACCCCACCCCTCTTCCTCTCTGTATGTATCTGCCTGTCACAGGGTCTCTTGCCTTCAGCCCCACCCCCCCCCCTCTAACCCCCCCCCCCCCCCCCCCCCCCCCCCCCCCCCCCATCCCCCCCCCTTCTTTACTCACTCCTGTCTTCAAGCCTCCTTTCCCTACCGTCCCAGGCGCTATTCAAAAGCCGCACTGAAAGCTGGAGCTGTGAGAAGTTATATAACAGCAACAGCAACGACCGGTATCAGCAGTAAGCGGCACCGTTTGAACATCGTATACGCAGCTGGCTCCGAACTGAACACACAAATAACAGCTCCAAACTCCAGGTCGGGTCACTAACAGAGGATACAGATACACCACAAAATGAACGTACGACTATAAACTGAGGATACAAATATCTACAAAGCGATGGTCCCCATAAATAAAAACTTTAAAAAAATCGGATGTAGGCCAGTCTTCAAACTGAAGATACAAAATAATAACTATGAAAAAATAAGGTCAGACTACTCACTACAGATACAAATAACTGTAGAATAAAGTAATTATCACCCAGGCTACTAACTGACGACACACAGATCTGTAATAAAGAGCGCAAGGCTTCTAAATATAGATACTATACACTGAAAGTCGGGATATCTTTAGAAGCATAACTGAGATACATCACGAACTGTAAAAACGCCGATGGAAAAACAAACAAAAGAAGTGTTGTTTGTCAGTCTGTCATTGTTCGACAAAAGTTTCCGTCTAACTCTCGAAGTGATCTACTTTTTGGATTCTAGGGAATTTTGCAGTCTTGCTTCCCTAACCTTCTCACTGGTAAGATTAACGCCATGCAATTTTTTTTTTCTTTCCCCCGGCTTCGCCGATACAGAGCCATACCAAGCTTCCCTTCTAATGTAGCCGCAGTGCCGACAGTACACGAGGAGCAATCTGCATTAGGTCGGCGCGAGGCAACCCACCCGAGTAGACACTGCGCTTCTGGTGATACGTTTCAATGGTGCCTGTTCTTGTTCAGTATGCACAGCAGGCACGCTACTGCACCTGGTCCCTCTTTTTTCTCGTCTATAGAAACCAACAAACAAACAAAACACTCCAACCCTCTTCTCTTTCTCTCTGCTCTCTCCTTCACAACCCTTCATTATCCTTAATAAAACTTGAACTTTTCACCATCGAATTAGTCGTTAGAGCTCTTATAGCCGAACACTGTGGAGATTCTCCGTGATGAAGTATTGAACTTTTGACTATCGAGTTAGTCGTGAGAGCTCTTTAGCCGAACACTGTGGAGATTCTCCCATGATGAAGTATTTAATTTCACACACACAACACACACCACACACACAGAGTAAAGAGAGAGAGAGAGAGAGAGAGAGAGAGAGAGAGAGAGAGAGAGAGAGAGAGAGAGAGAATATTTACGAATATTTAATGAATATTTTTATTGACGGTAAAAATGATAAGCTGATAGCTTTTTTTTTTTTAACACCATGCCCCCAAGAACAACAACAGCAACAAACAATATGAAATATGCATATGCATGATACATGGGAAGAAACAACAACGTGATACCGACTAAACGTGAATAAAACAAACCAGTACTTAGCAAACAGAATTGTCACATTTAGTTAGAGAGAGAGAGAGGAGCGAGAGAGAGAGAGAGAGAGAGAGAGAGGGGGGGGGGGGGGGGGGGACAGACAGACAGACAGGACGGACGGACGGACGGACAGACTGACGGAACGAACGCACGTATGACGACGGAACGTTTTTAACGAAGAAAGTAACCTCACCAACCCCATCCTCTCTCTACATCCTTATAAAAGATAGAAAATAAAAAGATGAAAAAAAAAAAAAAAAAGCCCCAATAGACCAGACACTTATTGGAATGTAGATGTCAGCAACCTCGTGGTCACTGACTCGTTTCACCTGTCGGTCACTCACCGTTGACCTCCTCTCTCATTGATCTACATCCCACACGATAGCACGAAACCGGTATCCAGAAGGTCAATGACGATCTTATCAGCTACCAATCGCAGGCAAGCTTACAAAAAAAAAAAAAAAAAAAAAAAAAAAAAAATCGACGAATCAGGTAGCCCGACATACATTTCAAATCAGCAGTGATAAAAGAGAAAGGGATGAGAAACAAAGACAATGTTGAAAGAACCCAGTCTCTGACTCAAGCCTCGTTCTGTGTGAAATCGATCTAATCTTCAATTAAAAGCAAGATAAATGCGTGTCTGTCAAGGCTAGAGGTCGAAAATGAATTCGCCTGTAATTCAGTTCGGCCATCTTTTTTCTTTCTTTCTTTTTTTTTTTTTCTTCCATGGGCCAAGAAATAGTAACGCTTTCTGATTCGTAGCCGAGGCTGTCTGAAATCTCATTCTGTATCATGGTTCGAGTTCCTTTACCTTCTTCCCATACTATCTTCCCTCCCCCCCCCCCCCCCCCTACGTCCTTCCTCACCCCCTTCTCTACTTCAAATTGATCAGTCGGCCAGTGACCTGGTGACCCTCTCCATGACCTCTTCCCCCATCTACTATTCCCTCAAGGAGATTAAAAGAGACAAGGGGGGGGGGGGGGGGGGGGGACCGAAACCAGTACAAATTGTTGGAACGCACGTGTGATTGTATAGGGATGGTCTGGTACCACGTGCTATATGACCAATATTGATTGGACAGCTGATCGTACGAGGGTTAAAAGGGTACATGTCCAACACTGAAGGTTCATATCGGGAAGTGGGTGGGAAGTGAGGGAGGCGGGAGATGATGAGGCTGGACGATCATTTGTGTGTGTGTGTGTGTGTGTGTGTGTGTGTGTGTGTGTGTGTGTGTGAGAGAGAGAGAGAGAGAGAGAGAGAGAGAGAGAGAGAGAGAGAGAGAGGTAAGCGCAAGATTTGTTACTTTGTGATCGATTTGAAAACTGTTGAAAGAAATCAGGAGAGCAAGCGAGCGAGCGAGCGAGCGAGCGAGAGAGAGAGAGAGAGAGAGAGAGAGAGAGAGAGAGAGAGAGAGAGAGAGAGAGACGCAAGATTAGTTACTTTGTGATGGATTTGAAACTGATGAAAGAAATCAGGAGAGCGAGCGAGCGAGCGAGCGAGAGAGAGAGAGAGAGAGAGAGAGAGAGAGAGAGAGAGAGAGAGAGAGAGAGAGAGAGGCGCAAGATTTGTTACTTTGTGAAGTATTTGAAACTGATGAAAGAAATCAGGGAGAGAGAGAGAGAGAGAGGAGGAGAGGAGAGAGAGAGAGAGAGAGAGAGAGAGAGAGAGAGGCGCAAGATTTGTTAGTTTGTGATCGATTTGAAACTGATGATAGAAATCAGGAGAGAGAGAGAGAGAGAGAGAGAGACAGAGAGAGAGAGAGAGAGAGAAGGAGAGAGAGAGAGGCGCAAGTTTTACTTTGTGATGAATTCGAAACTGATGAAAGAAATCAGGAGAGAGAGAGAGAGAGAGAGAGAGAGAGAGAGAGAGAGAGAGAGAGAGAGAGAGAGAGAGAGTTTTTTTTTCCAAAATGGACAATGAGAATTAAAGAGCCTCAGCGACAGTATACATGCGCAGCCGAACATTCCCATTGGCTCCATTGAAATGCCCGAGAAAAAAAGAAGGAGACAAATAGCAACAAATAACACCACCACCGCTGGTCGTGTGCGGTCTCGCGCAACGTGCCTACCCCCCCCCCCCCCCCCCCCCCCCACTTCCCTCTTTTTTTTTTTTTTTTTTTAATTTTTTTTTTATTTTACCGCATCCCCAGCCTACTCCCGGTATCTTCCCCCGCTCCCAATTGGTCTATGAGAAACTGCAGACTCCTCTGACCCTAAAACTAAACAGCTTTGAAAGGAAACAGCAATTTCAGATGCATACATGGTAAATGGGGAGGGTGTTGTGTGGTGTGTTGGTGTTGGTGTGGGAGGTACGGAGAGAGGGAAGGCAGACGAACACAGAAAACTGCAGACGCTTGAGACTTGGCACATGTATGGTAGGGTGGGTGGGTGGAATGGAGGCTCAGTGGGGGTGAGGGGGTGGGGGGGGGGGGGGTCATGAAGAAAGCCTTTGAAATGGGAAGTCATGAAGAAAACCTTTGAAATGGGAAGTCATGAAGAAAAAACCTTTGAAACTGGGAGGTCATGAAGAAAACCTTTGAACTGGGAAGTCATGAAGAAAACCTTTGAAACGAGAGGTCATGAAGAGAAAGCCTTTGAAACGGGAGGTCATGAAGAAAAATCTTTGAAACGGAAAGTCATGAAGAAAGCCTTTGAAACGGGAAGTCATGAAGAAAGCCTTTGAAACGGGAGGTCATGAAGAAAACCTTTGAAACGGAAAGTCATGAAGACAAACCTTTGAAACGGGAAGTCATGAAGAAAGCCTTTGAAACGGGGAGTAATGAAGAAAGCCTTTGAAACGGGAAGTCATGAAGAAAGCCTTTGAAACGGGGAGTAATGAAGAAAGCCTTTGAAACGGAAAGTCATGAAGAAAACCTTTGAAATGGGAAGTCATGAAGAAAACCTTTGAAATGGGAAGTCATGAAGGAAGCCTTTGAAACGGAAAGTTATGAAGAAAACCTTTGAAACGGGAGGTCATGAAGAAAACCTTTGAAATGGGAAGTCATGAAGGATGCCTTTGAAACGGAAAGTCATGAAGAAAACATCTGAAACGGGAGGTCATGAAGAAAACCTTTGAAACGGAAAGTCATGAAGAAAACTTTTGAAACGGGAGGTCATGTAGAAAACGTTTAAAATGGGAAGACATGAAGGAAACCTTTGAAATGGGAAGTTATGAAAAAAAAAAAAACTTTGAAATGGGAAGTCATGAAGAAAACATTTGAAACGGAAAGTTATGAAGAAAACATTTGAAACAGGAGGTCATGAAGAAAACCTTTGAAATGGGAAGTCATGAAGAAAAAACTTTTGAAATGGGAAGTCATGAAGAAAACCTTTGAAACAGAAAGTCATGAAGAAAACCTTTGAAATGGGAAGTTATGAAGAAAACCTTTGAACGGAAAGTCATGAAGAAAACATTTGAAACGTGAGGTCATGAAGAAAACCTTTGAAATGGGAAGTCATGCAGAAAACCTTTGAAACGGGAAGTCATGAAGAAAACCTTTGAAACGGGAAGTCATGAAGGAAACCTTTGAACGGGAGGTCATGAAGAAAACCTTTGAAATGGGAAGTCATGAAGAAAACCTTTGAAATGGGAAGTCATGCAGAAAACCTTTGAAACGGGAGGTCATGAAGAAAACCTTTGAAATGGGAAGTCATGAAGAAAACCTTTGAAACGGGAAGTCATGCAGAAAACCTTTGAAACGGGAAGTCATGCAGAAAACCTTTGAAATGGGAACTCATGCAGAAAACGAGGTTATGAAGAAAAACCGTCGACATGTCATGAAGAAAACTTTTAAAAATGAAACAAAAGCTCCAGCGGCAAGAAACCACTACAGACTGTGTGCGAGATGAAGGAGTGGGGATGAGGGGGGAAGACTGGGGAGAGGGGGGGGGGTGTGGAAGAGGAAGGGGGAGGAGGGATTCCGGTTAAAAAAAAAAAAAAACCCATTATGGGGTGGAACATTAAAATAGCAAAATCTGTCGGCTGGGTGTCTTTGAAACAGAGAGGCAGATGATCCATTGAAAAATAAAACCTTTGGAACGAGGCAAACTCCACAGGGTCGGGCCAGCTCGTATTGTGGGTGGGTGGGACGGGGAGTGGAAGGAGATGGAGAGGGATGGGGGCTGGAAGAACAGGTCTGCGCGGAAGACGGGGGAAAGGGGGGGGGGGGGGGGGGGGGGGGGGGGCTGAGGGGGTGCGGTGTGCGGGGCTGGGGGGTGGAGGGTAGGAGGGGGTCATCGAGAACATCTTCCACCTGAACACGTTTGCCCTACTGACCACCAGCAATTCGCTCGATCGTCAGTGTGTGTCAGTCAGTGACATCTGATGAACATCTCACGGCGATAAACTCATACGAGCTTCTCAACTAGGTCAACGGATGACCCCATTGTTTTTTTTTTTTTTTTTTTTTTTTTTTTGAGTGGACGGGAGAAGAGCCGAATCCGCAAGACTAAAAGTGCACGCACGCACGTACGTCGTTTAACTGTGTCACACACAAGTGACCCCATGCGCGCTAAGGCCTCCGAAGAACGCCCAATGACTATCGGGTAAACTGCGCGAAAAAAGGACAATGGACACACACACACACACACACACACACACACACACACACACACACACACACACTGTACAGTTTCAATACAGTGTTGTGGTAAATGTAAAGGATGGTTGGAAGACTGTTAAATATACATATTCACACTAACTGCTCTCAAAACCAAGTTCTGCGAAACGGCATATGAGCCCCCCCCCCCCCCCCCCTTCCACACACACACACACACACACACCACACTACCAAACCAAACAGACAAGCAAAAAAAAAAAAAAAAAAAAAAAAAAAAAAAAAAAAAGAAAACAAATCAAAAAAAAACACCTTCATCTTATGCAAAATTGTAACAAATATATCCCTTAAAATTCTTTATGGATACATTTCGGATCTTCACAAAGACAAAAAGTGAGAAAAAAAAATGTGAATATACTTGGATGACCTCATTCTCAAAACCAAGTTCAGCAAAAACGGCGTAAAAAAAACAAACAAACAAAATAAAAAGCTATGCCCAATATCTAACAAATATATCCCTCCAAATTCTCTATGGATACATTTCGGACCTTCAGCCACCCCTCCTCCCCCCCCCCCCCCCCCCCCCCCCCCCCCCCCCCCAAAAAAAAAAGAAAAAAAAAAAAAGTATGGATATATTTGGATGACAATAAAACTATTACAGATATCTCTGTTACATCAATACAGTGCTGAATGGAAGTATGGTGTGCAACATGGTGTGCTTGTTAGCAAGCCCGTTTGTGCTGTTCTAACACACACACACACACACACACACACACACACATATATATATATATATGTATATATATATATATATACACACACACACATATATATATATATATATATATATATATATATATATATATATATATATATATATATATGTATGTATGTACACGCATACATTGTGTGTGTGGAGAGAGAGAGAGAGAGAGAGAGAGAGAGAGAGAGAGAGAGAGAGAGAGAGAGAGAACTGTGTGTACTATCATCATATGTTGACACCATGCGCACACGCACGCACGCACGCGCACACACACGGATACACACACACAGCGCTAGCGAACGCAAATTTCTGAGAACGTTCGAAATTCATAGCTAGTGCCTTTCTACAAACTGAACGAACATCCGGGATATCAAGAATTGATTGCAATCATTGAATGACTCAGTGGTGATTTCCTCGGTTCATTTCGTGTGTGTGTGTGTGTGTGTGTGTGTGTGTGTGTGGATAGGTAAGGGAGGAAGGGGGGGGGGGGGGGGGGGGGAGAAGGCAGAAAGAAACGAAGGATGAAACTCCTAGAAGAAAAAAAAAAACTTTCTTTTTGAATGGTCCAGACATTGGGAGGGTTTAAGTACTTAAAAACCTGAAAAACAAAACAAACACAAAACAAAACAAAAACAAAAAAACGGTGAAGGTTGAAGTTCCCAGAGCCTGTTGCCCGCAGGGGCCGTGACCTGGTAGAGGTTCAGAGAGTTTAGGGCACGGCATGACGGAATGCGGAGCCCACCCTCCCTCACCTTCTGCCGCCTTTTACCTTCCCTCAGTCATTTACTGCTGGGTGCACAGAGAGGGTTTTCAAGAAAGAAAAACAAAACAAAAAAACAAAAAAAAAAAAAAAAAAAAAAAAAAAAAAACGAAACAAAATAAAACAAAAACAACTAAAATAACAGACCCAATATATGATTCGAACTCACGGCCGTGATCTCCGTAAGCAACCGCTCTAACCCTCTGACTATGTGCCCCCTTTTTAGACGTGGTAAGTTTATATCAGTTCCTCAGACTGTCGCTTTCATAGATTGTTGTTTGCGAGTTCGTAAGATGCGTTCAGACTTCCTGTTTACAACCACGAAGGGGTTGAACGACGACACGGGAACTGATTGAATGGAGCACCGGCCGGCAGCTCTTCAGGCGGCTCTACCCCGCTAGGCAGCCTTTTGTGCGAAACGAAATGCGTGGACTGTAACGCGCAAGGAGCTCAGTCTCTGAATGAGGCCAGACGAAGAAATGATAACAATAATAATAACAATTATTACTTTTATAATAATAATGATAATTATGACAACAACAATCCTCCTCCTCCTCCTCCTCCTCGTCATCGTCATCATCATCATCACCATCATCTTCGTCATCATCATCATCATCATCTGGCAGACGAGAATAATCAGCCTCAGAAGAGTGGGAGTTACTGTACACAACAGCATCCCCAGAACAACACCACGTCGAGACGGCCAGCGACAACCGTAAGTTTGTATGCTGAACGCGCGAACGAGATTCGAACTCTGAAACCACTAAACACGACCCCGGTGGCTCTGCAACATTTTTTTTTTTTTTTTTTGGGGGGGGGGGGGGGGGGGGGGGGGGGGGGGGTTATATGAATGTCCTTTACTGTGACGGAAACGTTTTGTTGCGCATATGCTACCATGAAACCTTGGTGCCAAAAGAAAGAAAACCAATGGGGGGGGGGGGGGGGGGGGGGGGGGGGGGGGGGGGGGGGGGTGGCGGCAGGGCAAACTTGGATGTTGGTGAGCGTAGTGGAGGAGCTCGAATGAACGACATGGGAGAAATGCCACTGATGTGGACAGGAGATGAGAGAGAGAGAAAGAGAGAGAGAGAGAGAGAGAAAGAGAGATCTCCCTCCCCGCCCCCCCCCCCCCCCCCCCCCCCAAAAAAAAAAAAAAAAAAAAAATCAATAAATGCCTAAGAAAGAAGTCCATCAATTTAGTACAATACTTAAGAACGACATTAATTTTTTTTTTTTTTTTAAACGGAAAATCTTGTGCGGGAAATCATCTTCGTTGGGAGGAACCAAATCTAGAAAAAGACAAAAGAGGAAACATGTCAAAAATAAAAAAAAGTCAAGTCTCTGAAGTGTGTGTGTGTGTGTGTGTGTGTGTGTGTGTGTGTGTGTGTGTGTGCGCGTACGCGTGTACGTGCGCGGAAGCGCGTGCGTGTGTGCGTGCATGCGTGAACGCGCGCGTGATTCGAAGGGTCTTCGTGCGATCGCAGAACCCACTGTACACTACTACGATAGGAAAATACCCAGCCTCCGCTATCATCCTCGCCTTCGGGCTATCTCTTATTGCAGGCCATGATAACGCGTATCGTGCATAACGCTCTTATCTCAGTCGGTCACTCAGTCGCTCGTATTCCCACAGTTCGCGCCCAGAGTGAGTTGTACAGACGTACGTATAGGTAGGCCTGTGTACTACGGTTGGAACTGTTAGGATATTCATTCACTCGTTCATGTAGGTATTCCAATTTTGCTGCTGTTGGGATGTTCACTCATTCATGTCAGGTATTACAAATTTGCCCTGTTCGCCGTCTCGTCTATTCCCACCCACCTCACACTCCCGCACACCCACCCTCCTCCGC
>JADBJO010002602.1:122500-140000 GCA_016801955.1 Conus betulinus | reverse complement strand
AGAAAGAGAGAGCGTTAGTGACCGCCAAGGACATAGACAAACAAAGTACAGGACCAGACACAATGCATTTCGACCTCTTGGGTCTTCTTCAGGCAAAAACAAATAAAACAAATAACATTTAGGACAGTGAAAACGAAGGACGAGAAACCACTTACCTTCTCATGATCGGATCTCGTTCTTCGTTTTCACTGCCCTAAATGTTATTTGTTTTTGCCGGAAGAAGACCCAAGAGGTCGAAATGCATTGCGTTTTGTCCTGTACTTTGTGTGTCCTTCGCGGTAACTAACCCCCGCTTTCTAAATTTTGCTTCATTTTCCGCCATCAGTCACTCCGTTTTGAAACTTGAATGATTAGGGAGAGATGAGGATCTTGTCCGTCAGAACATGATTGATTGCTGCCAGACTTTGTTGTTGTTCTCGTGTTTCTTCTTCGACGCAGAAAAATCCTCAATCGTTTGGTCTGAAATGTCTGGATTTTCTGCCCATCAGTGACCGATATGTCGAGTTTTACGTTTCTACTCAGGGCAGAGGAGTTAAGTCTTCTCAAGACGGACAACGTTAAATCCTCTCAAACAACGTTAAGTCTTCTAAAGGCAGACGACGTTAAAACTTCTCAAGGCAGACGGCATTAAATCTTCTCAAGGCAGACGACGTTAAGTCTTCTCAAGGCAGACAACGTTAAATGCTCTCAAGGCAAACAGCGTTAGGTCTTCTAAAGGCAGACGACGTTAAAACTTCTCAAGGCAGACGGCATTAAATCTTCTCAAGGCAGACGACGTTAAGTCTTTTCAAGGCAGACGACCTTAAATCTTCTCAAGGCAGACACAACGTAAGTCTTAAGGCAAACGATGTTAAGCCTTCTCAGGGCAGATGACACTAAGTCTTCTCAGGGCAGATGATGCTAAGTCTTCTCAGGGCAGCTGACACTAAGTCTTCTCAGGGCAGATGACGCTAAGTCTTCTTCAGGGCAGACGACGCTAAGCCTTCTCAGGGCAGACGACGTTAAATCTCTCTCAGGGCAGATGATGCTAAGTCTTCTCAGCCAGGGCGATGCTAAGTCTTCTCAGAGCAGATGATGCTAAGTCTTCTAAGGGCAGATGATGCTAAGTCTTTCTCAGGGCAGACGACGCTAAGTCTTCTCAGGGCAGATGATGCTAAATTTCTCTCAGGGCGGACGACGCTAAGTCTTCTCAGGGCAAACGACGTTAAGTCTTCTCAGGGCAGACGTAAGCAAAGCCATCCTTGCCTTTGACCTCCTCTGTTCAGCTGCTTTTTCTCAGGACATCTGAAATGGTCCATGTTTTACAGTGTCTGCCCGCTCAGCGTTACGTTGACTGCAGAATGGTGTTTGATATTGGTGACTACGGGTTTTGCTTTCTTGTGAGACGATTTCCGTTCTGCATGTACCTGACGCTTCATCCCATCACAGTTTCTCTGTTGAGAAATTCCGTAAGATCTGCTTCGCTAGCCACCAACGGTTCCCTCATATAAGCAGGTCGATGCTGTCGGTGAAATGCAGCCGGACTGAAAAGGTTCTGTCCTTCAATGGATCTGGAGATGTTGTATCCAAAAACGTTGGCTGTATTATATTCTTCGGGTTGATGTGAAAAAGTGTGTGTGTGTGTGTGTGTGTGTGTGTGTGTGTGTGTGTGTGTGTGTGTGTGTGTGTGTGTGTGTGTGTGTGAGGGGGTGCGGTGTACTTCCTTGTACATTCCCGTTGTTGTTCGAGAGAACTTCCCTGGGTGGACGACGCTGTTTGTTTCTGTGTAAAATGCCGCACATACATCCTAAACTGTTTACTTTACACTCAAGCGTGATCTGCCATACCCTTTTATGCTTGACGTTAAATCAAAAGCTTTCTTAAAGTCAATGAAGCTGGGTTAGAGATCACATTGTTGTGAAAGGTGCGACTCTATCAACAATTCAAACGGTAAAGATTTGTTTTAAACATGTTCCAACTCGGTCTGAACCCTTGTCCGTGGTTTGATTGAAAGGACTGCCTTATACATTTGGAGAAAAAGAATTTTCGTAAATATCCTGCGGAAACGGAGGGGGGGGGGCGGGGGGGGGGGGGGGGGGGGGGGGGGGGGGGGGGGGGGGGGGGGGGGGGGGGGGGGGGGGGGGGGGGGGAGGGGGGGGGGGAGGATGGAGGAGGAGCGGAAAGGGGGAAGAGGACTTAGATATGATGTCAGTTCTTTTGGGTCTGTTCTTACAGTTTCTGACAGACAGTGGTCAAAGATTCGGTGACTTCTGTCCTTCCGTGCTTCATTCCACAGCGTAAGTAGCGCAGGATCCATCTCGCTGACTTCTGATGACTCTTCGAGTGTTCATCAGTTTCCTTCTTCTTCGAAAACGGGGGCATCCCGAGATTTACAGCTGGTATAGAAACCATGAGTTCGGTTAAGTGGTACTGTTAAAAACTCGTAGCTGTACAGTTCTTGAAATGTTCGGTCCACCTTCTAAGTATTTCTGTTTGCTCAGAGAAGGGGTGGGGTGGGGGAACTGGGTGTTGGAGAGGGTGGGGATGGGGATTTTTTGTCTTCTATAACCGTTAGGAGATATACAAATGAACACGAAACATGGTGTAAAGTAACGCTAATTTGATAAGGCGAAAAACAAACAAATAATAATAATAATAAAAAAAAAAAACAAAAAAAAAACAAAAAAACAAAAAAAAAAAAAACCGAGGTGTAGAGTAAAACTGATTTGATAAAAACGAAAGAAAAAAAACGATCGCACACAACAAGGAATCGAGACACACTAATTTGATAGACAAGACAAGACAGAGAAATGAATTTCGTCTTGTTCAGACGTTACAGCTGTCTGGGGAGTATTATTTTGTGCTTTTTCTTCTTCTTTTCCATGTTTTTCTTGTTTTCTTTTTTTTCATTTCTTGTTTGTGCCAGTCGCAGTAAAAAACAAAACAAACAAAACAAAAAAACAAAAAAAAAATTGAAGGAAAATTTGGAAAGAGAGGGGGTTAGTTACCGCCAAGGACACAAACAAAATACAGGACTAGAGTACAGGTGTCTAGTCCTGTACTAGAGTCCTGTACTAGAGTACAGGTGTCCAGTCCCGTACGAGAGTCCTGTACTAGAGTACAGGTGTCTAGTCCTTTACTCTGTCCGTGTCCATGGCGGTAAGTAAACCCCCTCTCTTTACAAATTTTGCTTCATTTTCCGCCCTCAGTCACTGTTTTGTAACTTGGGAAAAAAAAATTGAACCCAGACAGGCTGCGCAACAGGTGCTTGACTGTAAACACCCCCCTTCATGACATTTCCCTGAGCTTGCTGGGCTCCTTGGCAAACTTTGAGGTGTGCGCGAAACTGATCCCGGTCAGTTTGACCCGCTTAGTTTTTTGAATCGATGCTCATTCTGGACAGCCTCAGTTAGGACAGCAGCTCTGTTCACGTCCGTGAAGTCACAATCTAACTTCGCCGCCTTGCGACGCTTCTTGAACGTCACCGCGCAGGGTCTACTCCACCGAGTTGTCTAAAAAAAAAAAAGGCAACGTTTGAAATCATGGTTATCTGCAGGCGCTGAACGGCTGTGCTCTTTCACAGTGTAAGCCTAGAAGAACAAGCGGCAAATCCCACGCTGATGTTGGGGTCACGATTAGCTCGTCCCATACCTGTTCAACTGAATACCGTGCTTGTTTGAACAGGACTTTATTCGAAGCAATGGCGTATACATTTCTACGCATTGAAAGAGCAACAGCAATGTTATAGCTTATTTTGCACTCTGAAATGTACGTTGCACTGGCTGTTTACAAGGCAACTGGTAGAAAAATACACAATCTGTTACAAAAACAAACACAGACAAAACAAAACAAAAAAAAAAAAAAAAACGTTTTGGAGACATGATCTACTGAAGACATGAATACAGTAGTCTACTGATCTAAGCAGAAAGAAGACGAATGAATAAGTGATTAGATAATAAGAAGAAGATTGGAAGAGGGGAGGAAAAATGAATGACAGAGGACCAATAACCCCTTTATAACACATCGTACATTTGAAAGCAAAAGATTTTAAAACCGAAACCGACTGTTCATAATACCAATGAGGGTCTTATCTGCACACTCCAACACACGCACACAGACAGACAGACAGACAGACACACACACACACACACACACACACACACACACACACACACACACACACACACACACACACACTCTGTTCAAAATTGATTGGAATCAGACACGAATGTGTGTACAACTTCAAATATTAGCATTTTCGCACCAGCATGAAAATCATGAATGCCGTTCACGAGAATTTGAACTTGAACTGGAGCAGTATTTGAAATCGTGAGTGAGCACGGACTGCGTTAAAGAGAGAACATGACAATAAATTGTGTCCGGCTGTTTCTCTTTCATGACCACACGCACATCTCAGGTCTTCCACTAAGTGTCGATTGAACACATCGATTTTGAGATCACTAACCCCAAGGCGAGGGCGACAATGGATTATCTGTTCTTTCCTCTGAATGAACTCCATGTATATGGGTACAGCTAAACCATGAACAGACAAGCAGAGTTTAAACGCACTTAAGGAACTACAGGGGTACAGTTAAATCATGTACAGACAAGCCGTGTTCAAATGCAGTTAAGGAATGAACAGGTCTTGATTTGATTCGGTAGAGAGTTCCACAGTACCGCCGTGGCAGGATTGAACGAATTTTCGGTATGTTTTTCAGATTTGAATCTTGGCAATTGCCCTCTCCAAAAGGTCCTATGCCTATAATGGGGATTCCTTTTTGACACCAATTCAGGAACAAGATCGGCCAAATATTCAGGGGCACATACCATTAATTATTTCCAAATGAAGGATAAGTCTGTGTCCACTTCTTCTTTCTTTAAGTGTGTAAAAGCCAGATTCTTTATACAGCGGTTTTTTCCCCCCAAAGAAAGCATCTTCATTCAAGAAAAGTCACATAATACACTTTATTCAGTTTTTGATGACTGGTACCACGAACAGCTCTAGCAGTAGTTCTTACAGCTCCCAGACGCAGGTCTTCTGAAGAATTAGACCGGGTGTCTAACTGAACAGTTGTTCCAGACGATCGTCGGCGTAATCACAACGAGGCAATCTACAACACTGTCCGTAACATCCAGCGCTTTTTAACACACACACACACACACACACACACACACACACACACACACACACACACACTCTCTCTCTCTCTCTCTCTCTACCTCTCTCTCTCTCTCTCTCTCACGATAATTCATCATACGAAGAGACATTTAAGACGGCTGGGAAAGTGAAGCATAATTCACGACGTAATGCTCCTTTAGATTATCCGAACACACTTCATACACCGTAATTCAGCAACTGCAAAGCAGTCGTGATTATCACCGCAACAGACGAATACACAATCACAAGCTGAATTTGTCAGGAAAGAAAAAAACAAACAAACCAAAAAAACTTCTTGCACAAGATTTTTTTCTTTTTTTTTTTTTTTTTTTTTTTTTTTGTGTGTGTGTGTGTGTGTGTGTGTGTGTGTGTGCTCTCAAACTGTCTTTGTTTTGTAGCCGTTGTGCTATTGTAGATGCCTCCCCCTGTTTGTGAACGACACAGAACTGAACATTTTCAGCCCTTGCGAAATCTGTAATAGCGACACCCCCCTCCCCCCGGGTCTGTTAACGACACAGAACTGAAATTTTCAAACCGCGAGAAATCTGTAACTGCCCCCCCCCCCCCCCCCCCCCTCCCCTATTTGTTAACGACACAGAACTGAACATTTTCAGCCCGCGCCAAATTTGTGATTCAGAAATAACAATAATAAATAATAAAAAAAAAGTGTCTTGTTTCTTGTTGTTTTGGTTGGTGACGTTGCATGTCTAACAGTATGTCGAGTTTCACGGGTTTTTTTTTAAAAATTTTTTGGTCCGGTCCACATCATCTAACAAGAGTTAAGGTTTGCAGCTGCCCGAGTGATTAGTTGTGTACAAAGACGGAAAACGTGGGAGAAATCGACAAAATAAACATGCAGTGACGCGCAGCAGCCCCCCCCCCCCCCCCCCCCTCCTTCCTTTCTTCGCTACTCGTTTGACCTTCCTTGACATGCCAGACACTATTTTCTGCTCTATGACACACATGCGCCGACACACACACACACACACACACACACACACACACACACAGATGTCCATTTAATTCCTTGTAGCCTTTTTCCACAGAGAGAGAGAGAGAGAGAGAGAGAGAGAGAGATAGAGAGGAGGGAGAGAGAGAGAGAGAGAGAGAGTGTGACCATTTAATTCCTAGTGGCATTAAAGCACACACACACACACACACACACACACACACACACACACACACACACACACACGTCCATTTCATTCCTTGTAGTCTTTTTTCTAGAGAGGAGAATGAGAAAAAGGAAGACAAGACAAGACAACACAAGACAACACAAGGAGAAGAGAGGAGCGAGAGAGAGGAGAGAGAGAGAGAGAGAGAGAGAGAGAGAGAGAGAAAATTGAAATTCCTCGTGGCATTAACACACACACCACACACACACACACACACAACACATGTGCATGTGCGGGGCGCGCGCACAGAGTTGTCCATTTTATTCTTTGTAGCCTTTCCCCTTTTTAGTGTCCTATCTCAATCGTCCTTCATTGGCCGCCTGGGAACAAAGACCCCGAGACTACGATTCTCGCGTGGGTGCAGACAGCATCACCAGTCACATTCAGGTTTAACGTTCGCGACCACTGACGGAGAACTGACCGACGGGGGATTTGTAACCTAAAATCCCAAGAAGAGTGGTGGTGGTGTGTGTGTGGTGTGGTGTGTGTGGGGGGGGGGGGGGGGGGGGGGGGGGGGGGGGAGAGTAGGGATCTTTTTTACACCACAGCACAGCACCAGAATGACAAACAGATTAACACCGGTTAGCGATAATAGGCAGGGTTTTTAAGCGAGATTCGAACGTGTGAAACACTTGACCGCGAACTCGGGAGGGTGATCTAGTCACCTGAGCCAATAAAGCACTTCTCACACTAAAAAGTAGGAGCGCACCGACTCCTGTACATATCATGGAGCGGACCGTCCCCCTTACTTAAAGCTTGTGTAGTGTAGTTAGTCAATGTACCGTAAACGGTATACATCCCGACATCGCCTCCCCCTGGTGGGTGGAGATAGAGCACCTTTCCCAAATCCACCTGCCCCACTGCCCCCCACTCCACTGCCTGTGGGGCCCCCCGCCACGGGCCCTGCCACCGCTGACTGCCCCCCCCCCCCCCCCCCACCCCCCCGCTTAACTTCATCCACTCCCACCACCGGCCGCCCCCCAAGACCCCAGCCCCATTACATCTGCCCCTCCCCGGCCCCCCACCCCCTCCCCGGCCCCCCCCCCAACCTCAAACCCCACACAAACAAGCGCCGTGGGGGTAAAGACCGATGTCCTTTTTTTCCCCCCCCCAAAAATCCTCATCCCCACCGTCCGCCTTAAAACTTCTCCAACAGTCCAAAAACAAACTGACATAATCAAAAAAGCACATTCCTCTGAATTTCAGGTCGGAGTGATTCTAGAACCCAAGCCAGAAGTAGCCCCCCCCCCCCCCCCCCCCTACCCCCCCCCCCCCCCCCCCCCCCCAACCTCTTCTTCTTTTACCGACATGCACGCGCGCGCGCGCGACACACACACAACACACACACACACACACACACACACACACACACACCACAACTACCTCCCCCACATGCCACGCACGCACGCGTGCACACACATACATACACACGGCACCGCACCACGCATGGACACACCACACACACACACCACACACACCACACACACTGTTTTAAGATTATTCCGCAGCGAGTGATTTGGGCCATAGTCCAGTGAAAAAACAAAAAAACAAACGAAAAACTCCTTAGAGTGAAATGCAGGCAATGCTCAAAACTCTCCCCGCCTGGGTGACATGGAGTTGCAAATGAGCAAATGAGCACGTGCCGCATTCATTTGCTATTGAAGGAGGGGCGGGGGGGGGGGGGGGGTGTTATGTGGGGAATGCCCGGGAGGGAGGTGGGGGAATGGAGATGGGGAGGGAAGGGGGCGAGTTTGGGGCACCCGCCGGGGAGCGTTTTCAGTGGTGGTGGTGGTGGTGGTGGTAGGGGGCGCAGGAGTATTAACGGCACGTTACAACCGTAGTTCTCAGGAATGTAATTCAAGGGGAGAGAAATCCAGAATCAGACCAGGTGAGAAGCGATTGTTCACAGATCACACACGCCGCGATGTGAGTGTTGCACTCAAACCCTGTGTGAATCTATGTTAGCGTTTTGAGGCCTGGCATCAGTCTCAGCCAGCATGTTTAATGTTAAACTGATACTTGATCAAAAGAACCACTCCCCAGCAATTACTTCCCCACTGTAGGGGGGATCTCTTCACCGATGAATCACAATCAGTCTTCAACTAACACGGACCTTCCCCTTAGTTGACACACAACTTCAGGCCTTTTGCACTCACCCCGTGACCTTATCTTTGCGCCAGCTTCAAGAGCAACAAATAATCCCGTTCCTTTGATTTTAATTACTCTCTCTGCTTGGAAGCACCTGCTTTGTACCTTGACGGCCATATGAAAGAAAACGAGGAGAATCAACTTTCAGACACAATAAACATTCTTTTCTCCAAACGATCCAATTGCGCCAGTCTATAGATACTTGACTCGTTAAGCAAAACCTCTGCGCGAATTTTGTGATTGATTTTGTGTGTGTGTGTGGGATGTGTGTGTTTGTGTGTGTGTGTGGTGATGCCAACCCCACAGGACAAGACTTCAAGCAAGCAGGCTGTGCCGATGTGGTGTCGGAGAAGAGGGTGTAAAACATGAATACCTCCCTGTCTTTTCATCCCCCCTCCCACTGTCCGGTCAAACAAATTTTATTGTAGTTTTCACTGGCCAGACATGGTTCAAAATGACAAAAATGGATGTCTCAATCGTGCATGTGAGAGAGAGAGAGAGAGAGAGAGCGACGAGAGAGAGAGGAGGAGAGAGAGAGGGAGGAGGAGAGTAGAGGGAGAGGAAAGTGAGAGTAAGTGAATAAAAAGTACACAATGCTTTATTGTAAGCTCTTCAGCCACATGCAAACGGGTGTTGAAGAGAGGGTGGAAGGGAAGGAGAAGAATGGAACGTCTTGGAGGGAAAGGGGAAAATTGACGCAGAGAGAGAGAGAGAGAGAGACGAGAGAGATGAAAACAGATGGAGGGAGAGAGAGGATTTAAGGAGAAAGACAGGTTCGGAAAGAATCAAGTAGAAATCAGTTTTAGAGAACAGAAGAGGGAAAAGGAACAGAAGGAAGATGAGAAAGAAATCAGTAGCGGAGGAAAGAAGAGGGAGAGGAAAAAAACAAAGAAAGAAGAATCAGTGAAGAAGAGAGAACGGAGGGAAGAGAGGGAAGAGAGAGATGAGAGAAAGGAGAGAGAGGAGGAGAGGAATCAAGGGAAACTAACGAGGAAATAAAAGAAAAAGAGATCAGAGAGGAAGGAAAGAGAAAGAAACCAAGAAGGAAAGAAAGTAAGGAAGAGAGAACGAACAGAAAGGGAGAAGGGGGAAAGGAGAGAACAAGAAATCATGAAAGAACCCTCCCTGTCTTCTTCATCCTCACCCCTCCCACTTCCGTCTTTTGGATTTATTTTTTTTTGTTTTCACTGCCAACTCCCAACATTGGTCAATGATGACAAATGGATTTGTCTCCACATCGTGTGCATGTGAGAGGGAGTGAGGGAGTGAGGGGAGAGGAGAGAGAGAGGAGATAGAGAGAGAGAGAGAGAGGAAAGAGATAGAGAGAGAATATAGAATTAAGTGAATACGAATACAAATTGCCTTTATGTGTCAAGCTCGCAGGCCCATGCACACGGGTGTTTTGGAGAGGGTGGAAGGGAGAAGAATGGAACGTTGGCAGGGGGAGGGGAAAATTGACGAGAAGAGAGAGAGAGAGAGAGAGAGAAGAGAGGAGAGAGAGAGAGAGAGAGAATCAAGCATTTTAAATGAATGAGGAAGGAGAATGAACAGCATGTTAATTTTTTTTGCATCCTCGCCCTCAATTAACCCAAGTGCGCGTACTAGAGAGGGAGAGAGAGAGAGAGAGAGAGAGAGAGAGAGGGAGGGAGGGAGAGAGAGAGAGTACAAGAAGGGGTCGGAGAGAGAGAGAGGAGAGAGAGAGAGAGAGAGAGAGAGAGAGAGAGAGAGAGTAAAAATTAATGATTGAAACCTCGCCGCATGCAAAACACGGCGCTGTCTTCCAAATTTACAAACGCTGTGGACAAATCAATGGCAGAAATCGATCATTCTCATTAACCTATATATACTGATGTGGTAAGATTCGAGACTGTCGGTTACGTCGAAGCGTTCTTTTTGAAGGCGGTTGGCGTGTGGCCCATTCTTCTCGGTGTCCAAAGTCTTTTCTTTTGCCTTGATTAATTATTCTCTAACGACACCCCCCCCCCCCCCCCCTTGTCCTCTCTCTCCTCTCTCTCTCCTCTCTCTCTCTCTCTCTCTCTCTCTCTCTTTTCTCTCTCTCTCTCTCTCAATGTTCAGGGTCTTCGCTAAATTAGAACGGCTAGTGTCATTTCTTTTCTGTTTGTTTTGATCAGTATTTTTTTTTCCCCATTCGGTGCGATTACACATATGTTGCTTATTCCGTATTCGAATTCAGCCGCCACACCCAAGTACACATACGAATGTGTGTGTGTGTGTGTGTGTGTGTGTGTGTGTGTGTGTGTGTGTGTGTGTGTGTGTGAGTTTGAATGTCTCTTTGTCTCTGTCTCAGTCTCCGTGTGTGTGTGTGTGTGTGTGTTGTGTGTGTGTGTGTGTGAGGAGAGAGAGAGAGAGAGAGAGAGAGAGAGAGAGAGAGAGAGAATGTGCCTGGGCGCGTAAGCGCGCGCGCGCGCGTGTGTGTGTATGTATGTGTGTGTGCATGTGTGCGTGTGCGTGTCTGTATGTGTACACATTTGTGTATGTGCGTTCGTGCGCAATGTGTGCGCAGGTGTGTTTATGTGTCTGTACGTGGTGGACGAGCTTGTGTGTGTGTGTGTGTGTGTGTGTGTGTGTGTGTGTGGTGTGTGTGTGTGTGTGTGTGTGTGTGCGCGCGCGCGCTGGCATGCTTGCGTGCGCGTGTTTGTGCACGTGCGTGTGTGTCGATACAAGCTCAGCTGTTTTGTAGAACTGTGCTCAGAGACCGTGGGAAACGTCATGCCCCATAACTATAGAAAATTGGTGGACATAGCAATAAAAATGCCCCCCCCCCCCCCCCCCTCCCAACCTGCCAGCTACCCCCAAAACCACCCACTTAGCCGCAGTCGCTGTAGGTCACTTTAAACTCCACACGATTAAAGTAATTGAGAGCAGCGACCTGTATTTGATAAAAATCAAGGCATCAGATGCATCTGTCAGTCGCCTTCTGTCGCTGGGGCCAAGAAATTGTGAAAAGATCGGCTTTCCTTCTGAGTGAAAATGACATGGGGAAAGAAAGGTGTGGCGACTTCTACGTGATTGCCAGTGGGTATCGCGATTCCGGGTATATAAATCACGCCCCCCCCCCCCCCCCCCCCCCCCCCCCCCCCCCCCCCCCCCCCCATCGTACCCCTTCTTCTGTCTGACAGTAAAACGTTATCTCAATGCTGTTAGTTTTTTTTTTTTTTTTTTTTTTTTGTTATTTTAAAATGAGAGTCTACACACACACACACACACACACACACACACACACACACACAGTGTGCTCACGCACACTCTCACGCACATACACACACTCCGGCGCGCGCGCACACACACACACACGGGCGCGCACGCAAAAACATACACACACACGCACGTATGCACACACACACACACACACACACACACACACACACACACACACACACGCATGCACGCACGCGCGCGCGCGCGCGCACACACACACACACACACACACACAGAATGAACAAGGAGCACACAAAACAGATAAACTTACAGAAACACCCAGACCAGCATATTCATATGTGAATGGTCTTTGTGTGTCTATTATTCGTACACGCTTTTATGTTTAGAATCTCTTGGTGAGCCACTAGGGTAGAAACAAACACGATGAACCCAAACCGCGGTGCTTAAATGGGGACGGACTATCTGGTAGAGGGAAGAAGCGGGGGTTGTGGGTGGGCTGAGGAAGGGGGGGTGGGGTGGGGTGGGGTGATAGGGTCGGGGATGAGCGACGCAGGGGTAGGCGGATGAGCAGGGGGTGGGAGTAGGAAGGGCGGGCGGGGATGGCTGAACTGGCTGATGACTGCTGGGTATATCCCCCCCCCCATCCCCCCCTCACTCCCCCCCTCCCCCCCCCCCCCTCCCCCTCGCCGCCCTCGCAGCAAAGTCTGGGCCCAGTGAAGTGCCAGCAGTACAGCCGGACACACTGAAAGAGAGAATCCTTTACCTGTGATTAATTTCTCGCACTCCCTCCCTCCCCTGCCCACTTCCACCCACTACAACCGCAGCACCGCATCCGCCCAATCTTTCTTTCGTAATTACTATTACCGAGCGTTTTGTGTTCGTAAATCAGTGTGTGGAGTCTCTGCCTGCTTGCCTGCCTGCCTGCCTGCCTGCCCCCCCCCCCCCCCCCCCCTCTCTCTCTGTGTCTATGTCGCCACCCAACTTTTCTGATTTTTACCAAGCATTTTGTGTTCATAAACTGGTATGCCATAATCTCCCTCTCTCCCCCCCCCCCCCCCCCCCTCTGTGTCTATGTCGCCTCCCCCCTAAACCTCTACACACTCCCCCCAAAGATTTTAACCAAGCAGTTTGTGTTCATAAACTGGTATGCAGAATCTCTCTCTCCTCTCTCTCATAATTATGCACGGACGCAAACTCTCACTAAACCTCTACACACACACACACAAAGATGCTCGCGCAGGCGTTCGCGCGCGCACACACACGCAACACACACACACACGACCTTAGGCGCATATATATAAGCACACCACATATACATGCACGTGCACAGACACAAAAAAACACATACGTATAAATACACCCATGAATACATCTGTTTCATACTCACACATCTACCTCTTACACACACACACACACATGCGCGCGCGCACGCACGCATGCACACACACACACAGATTCAGGAGCACGTACACACAGACGAAACACGTGTACATGCACCCTGCCTCCGTCTCACACACCACACACACACACACACACACACACACACACACGCGCGCGCGCGCGCGCGCGCGCACTATCACACACAGAGCTGCAGAATTACACTCTCACCTTGCAGTGGGGGAAAAGCCAGCCGGTGTAAACGTGATCTAGGGGAACGGTATATCGCAGGAGGTCACCTCCCCCCTGTCGAACACGCACTCACACACACACGGTTCCAGGGCTTGGAGTCGCTGCACAGTCCCCCAAAGACACACACCTGCCCCACTGATGACCACTCCACTAAGAGCAGTTCCTACCCGCATCTTCGGTTCCGTGTAGCATGTCCAGGATTGTGCGAACCTTCGCACGTGCAGCGTATGTGATAGTCACAAACTGAATGTTTTCTTCTAAATGAAAAAAGTTCAATTTTGGATGATTTTTGGACGAATTCTGACAGCTTCACAAATACTTCTGGAGGTCTTTTTTTTGTTTTGTTTTTCTTTCTTTTATTATTTATCTATTTATCAGTTAAAAAAAATTATTAAACCAAGAGTCAAATCCTTGTCAGAAAACCGAGTGAAGGAAAGAGGGTGAGAGATAGATAAAAAAAAAAAAAAAGTCACGTCTTCTTCAAGAGTTTTTTTTGACGCGTTTCCAAACTCCCAAGAAACCTCAAAACCTCAAAAGAAAGTTTTGTCTTCTTTCCGTTTTCGTTTTACTCGTTCCCTGGTGCTGGCTGGCTGGACTCAAGTTTAGAACAACCCGTAGAGCAACTTCAAAGGGGGTCAAAAAAAAAAAGTTTTGACCAAACTTTCAAACAGAGATGCGAAGCGTACGCAGGCTACATACGTACAGGTCTCACGTGTTGTGTGCGAATCAGTTCGTTCGCCCCAGGAGCAGTTGCAGTACCAATAGTAAGTAAGCAGTCGTAGGTCCAACGGCTTTTCTTTTTCACAGTGTCGTTCTACGCTCTCGCCTACTATACTACACTCGCTGAGACGACGACGACACTCACTACAAAGCCGGCGAGATGCTTGGCGGTGCGTGTGCGTGCACTTGGCCCGTACTCCCCGTCCCAAGTGTGGCCCCTAGGCCGCAGTGTTCGTACTTTTTTGACGGCGGCGCTTCCCCGAGCAACAAGTCACACGAAAAACAACCGGGCCTGTTGGAAGAGCTGCCCTCTCCCATTGGGCGACAAGCTCTGTCACTTGACGTGGAAAACCCCCCTCCTTGGGGGACGTTAAATAGTGGTGGCAGGAGGAGGAGGAGGAGGAGGAAGTGGTAGGGGTTAGAGGTTGTGTGTATGTGTGTGTGTGTGGGGGGGGGGGGGGGGGGGAGTTGGGAAGGGAGGTAGTCATCGACTTTTAGGAGGGGGTGGGAGGTGGGGGGGGGGGCGGCTTATCCAATCAGCGGGGCTCATGTTCACGCCCCCCACCCCTGACCTGTGACGGTATGCAAATAAGAGCCGAGTCGCGCGGAAGTTAATTGAAAGGCTCCGCAAGGTAAGGGGACAGAATCCCGTTAGTTAAAGCGGCTAACAAGTTCGAAGAAGTGTCCGTTTCTCATCTTGCCTGGGCCAGAGACCCAATCGGAGCAAGCCAGCAAGGAACGGGGTAGCTTGCAGTCGCTTCTGTCTTCATCTTCGCTCTCGGGCTCACGTCGAACTACGATGTGTGTGTGTGTGTGTGCGTGTGTGTGCAGGAGTGGGGACAGAATTGAGTTCAGTTTAAGGACGGACGACAGTCACCGAAGCTGGGTCACCGTGGTCGGCCAACGAAGCCTCTGAGCCAGGTTGTGCTGATCTAGACTCGCTCGCTTACTCACTGACTTTATCGGAACAGGCTCACGGAGTTCAGTCCAGACGAGTCAAGTCAGGTCAAGTCAGTCAGTCATCCAGCCCTCGGCCGAAAATTAAAAAAAAAAAGCGTGTCACAAACTTGAACGGGAAAAAAACAACTAGATTACAAACAAAGAGTTAAATTACAAAAAAAAAAAAAAAGTAAAAAAAGTAAAGATATGTGGTGGAAAAGGAGGAGTGGGGTGGGGGAAGAGATGGAGAGGGTGTTTGATGGGATGTGATAAGCAGTGTGCGTGGGTCGGGATGACTGTTGCCTTTTTTTTTTTTTTTGGTAATGTCTTGATCAACATGTTAAACAGGTCAGACGATTAAGATAAAAAGGAAGAATAAAAGAAAGAAAGAAAGAAAGAAAAAAAACAACAACCAACCAGAGACAGGATCGACTGTTGCATATAATGTCACTGGCTTTGCATCTGTTACACGGAATACTTTCATGATACTATGCCTACCACTACCCATCAATCACTACCAGTCCATCTCTCTCTCTCTCTCTCTCCCTCTCTCTCTCTCTCTCTCTCTCTCTCTCTCTCTCTCTCCCTCTCTCTCTCTCTCTCTCTCTCGTCGTCTCTCCTCTCTCTCTCCTCTCTCTCTCTCTCTCTCTCTCTCTCTCATCAGTTCTCTCTCTCTCTCCTCACACACACACACACACACACACACACACACACACACACACACTCGCACACGCAGTACACTGTGACACAGGCACACACACACACACACACACACACACACACACACACACACACACACACACACACACGTAAGTACGTACGCCACTCACTCACACACATCCACACACACACACGCGCGCATGCACCACATCCATACCCTCTCCCCCCCCCCCCCCCCCCCCCCCCCCCACACACCACACCCAGAGGCGGGCTATCCTTTTTTTTTTCTCATTTATTACAGAGGATGACAAGATACATTATACTGAATCTGTTTTCACCGTAGATGTAGTGTTTAATGAATGCTATGAATATAATTAACAAGATTAGACAGAATATCTGTTGGTAAAATTAGTGACAATGAAATAAAAAAACAAACAAACAAAAAACAACAAAAAGAAAGACACAGTGAAACAACGAAAAAAAAAAAAAAAAAGAAAGAATGAAAAGAAAAAGAAGCAAAACAAACAACCCCTCCCCCCCCCCCCCCTCCCCCACCCACAAAAACAAACAACAATATAAAAAAAGTTGGTGCCGTATATTTTAGGGATAATTTTCTTTCCAAACAGAACATTCGGTTTAACTCAGTTTATTCTGTATACAGCCGATCCGACAGAAAAAAAACCCACCACCACCACCACCACCAAAACAACAACAACAACAACAAAAAAAACCGGTGCTGTATTCTTTTAGGGATCATTTTCTTTCCAACAGAACATTCGGTTTAATTCAGTTTATACAGCCCATCGGACAGCGGGGGTGAGATGTGTGTGTGTGTGTGTGGGATGGGGATGGGTGTGTGTGGTGGGGGGGGGGGGGGGGGGGGGGGGGGTCGACGGCGGCTATCAGGGTTGTCACCACACCGTAGAATGAATTCCATGGTTTTGAGAATGAACACAAGTAGTAACGGTTCCTTTATCATCAAAAGGGCGATAACATTTCACACAATTCGGCCCACATAGGTACGACACCCAACAACAAATGGAGAATCAGCATGCACAGAAGCCAAGACTGGATCGACTTGAGAGAAATGGGCGTCACAGTAGAGGGGAGGGGAGGGGGGGGAGGGGGGGTATGGTGTGGTGGGGGTGGGATCTGAGAGTTCTGTGGTGGAAGGGGGACAACTTGCCGAAACCGCGCCCTCCCCCTTTTTTTTTTTTTTTTTTGGTCGTCCGGCCCTGCACGTTGTCAACGATGGTCTAACTTTATGAACAGCGGAAAATGATCGTGCGATTTCTTGCAGCGCTGGTAGTTTCTTTTTCGATATAAAAAATTCTTCCAATATTCGATCACATATTTCGCTTGAAATGAAAAAAAAAAAAAAAAGCTAATCTAGAAATGGATTCCAATGCTTTCAGTAAAGCATACGAATCTGTGACACTGGTTGTACACACACACACACACACACACACACACACACACACACACACACACACACACACACACACACACTCTCTCTCTCTCTCTCTCTCTCTCTCTACACACACACACACACACACACACACACACACACACACACACACACACACACACACACACGCACGCACGCACGCACACAAAGCCAATGATAATGCTTAAGGAGTCGAATATTCATAGACTGGTACAATTAGATTGTCCTGAGAATCGTGTCGGAGAGCTGATTCTCCTTTCATTTCATATGCCCATCAGATACGTACTAGGTGGTCCCCGAGCAGTCCTGTTAAATTGAAAGGAACTGGACTATTTCGGGCAGACCAGCTGACAAACGACAGTATCACGGGTGAGCACGAAGGCCTGAAATGTGACATCATCTGAGGGGTAGGTCACGTATTTCTACACTGTGAATGATGTCATCGGTAGAAATTCTTAAAAACAA
>JADBJO010002602.1:105000-107500 GCA_016801955.1 Conus betulinus | reverse complement strand
ATTCTGTCTTTGAGGGGTAAGTCCCCAGAAGGTTGTTATTCTGCCTCTGAGGGGTAAGTTCCCAGAAGGTTGTTATTCTGCCTCTGAGGGGTAAGTTACCAGAGGGTTGTTATTCTGCCTGTGCGGGTTAATTTCCCAGAAGGGTGTCATTCTGCCTCTGAGGGGTAAGTTCCCAGAAGGTGTGTTATTCCCAGAAGGGTCTGCCTCTGAGGGGTAAGTTACCCAGAAGGTTGTTATTCTGCCTCTGAGGGGTAAGTTCCCAGAAGGTTGTTATTCTGTGTCTCTGAGGGGTTAGTTTCCCAGAGGTTGTTATTCTGTCTCTGAAGGGTAAGTTCGCAGAGGGTTGTTATTCTGTCTCTGAGGGGTAAGTTCCCAGAGGTTTGTTATTCTGTCTCTGAGGAGTAAGTTCCCAGAAGGTTGTTATTCTCTGTGTCTGAGGGGTAAGTTCCCAGAAGGTTGTTATTCTGTCTCTGAGGGTAAGTTCGCAGAAGGTTGTTATTCTGTCTCTAAGGGGTAGGTTCCCAGAGGGTTGTTATTCTGTCTCTGAGGGGTAAGTTCCCAGAAGGTTGTTATTCTGTCTCTGAGGGGTAAGTTCCCAGAGGGTTGTTATTCTGCCTGTGAGGGGTAAGTTCCCAGAAGGTTGTTATTCTGTCTCTGAGGGGTAAGTTCCCAGAAGGTTGTTATTCTGTCTCTGAGGGGGGTAGGTTCCCAGAAGGTTGTTATTCTGCCTGTGAGGGGCAAGTTCCCAGAAGGGTTATGTTATTCTGTCTCTGAGGGTAAAGTTCCCAGAAGGTTGTCATTCTGCCTGGTCGGGGTAAGTTCCCAGAAGTTTGTTATTCTGCCTGTGAGGGTAAGTTCCCAGAAGGCTGTCTCTCTTCCTCTGAGGGGTAAGTTCCCAGAAGGTTGTTATTCTGCCTGTGAGGGGTAAGTTCCCAGAAGGTTGTTATTCGGCCTCTGAGGGGTAAGTTCCCAGAAGGTTGTTATTCTGCCTGTGAGGGGTAAGTTCCCAGAAGGTTGTTATTCGTGCTGTGAGGGATAAGTTCCCAGAAGGTTGCCATTCTGTCTCTGAGGGTAAGTTCCCAGAAGGTTGTTATTCTGCCTGTGAGGTGTGTAAGTAACAGAAGGTTGTCATTTTGCCTCTGAGGGTTAAGTTCCCAGAAGGTTGTCATTCTGTCTCTGAGGGGTAAGTTCCCCAGAAGGTTTGCATTCTGTCTCTGAGGGGTAAGTTCCCAGAAGGTTGTCATTCTGTCTCTGAGGGGACAGTTCTCAGAAGGTTGTTTATCTGCCTCTCAGGGGTAGTTTCTCTAAGGTTGTTACATTCTGCTTCTAGGGGTAAGTCCCCAGAAGGTTGTCATTGTCTGTCTCTGAGGGATAAGTTCGCAGAAGGTTGTCATTCTGCCTCTGAGGGGGTAAGTTAAGTCCCAGAAGGTTGTCATTCTGTCTCTGAGGGGTAAGTTTGCAGAAGGTAGGCATTTCTGTCTGTGAGTGGTAAGTCCCCAGAAGGTTGTCATCTGTCTCTGATGGGTAGTTGCCCAGAAGGTTTTCATTTTGTCTCTCCTCCCTCTGAGGGGGAAGTCCCCAGAAGGTTGTCATTCTGTCTCTGAGGAGTAAGTTTCCCAGAAGGCTGTCTCTTCTTCCTCTGAGGGGTAAGTTCCCAGAAGGTTTGTCATTCTGTCTTTGAGGGGTAAGTCCCCAGAAGGTGTTATTCTGCCTCTGAGGGGTAGTTTCCCAGAAGGTGTTTATTCTGCCTCTGAGGGGTAAGTTACCAGAGGGTTGTTATTCTGCCTGTGCGGGTTAATTTCCCAGAAGGGTGTCATTCTGCCTCTGAGGGGTAAGTTCCCCAGAAGGTTGTTATTCTGTCCTCTTCTGCCTCTGAGGGGTAAGTTACCAGAAGGTTGTTATTCTGCCTCTGAGGGGTAAGTTCCCAGAAGGTTGTGTTTATTCTGTCTCTGAGGGAAGTTCCCAGTTAGTTTGTTATTCTGTCCTCTGAGGGGTAAAGTTCCCCAGAGGGTTGTTATTCTGTCTCTGAAGGGTAAGTTCGCAGAGGTTGTTATTCTGTTGTCTCTGAGAGGGTAAGTTTCCCAGAGTGTTGTTCTGTCTCTGAGGGGTCTCTTCGAGGGGTATTCTGTTCCTAGAGAAGGTTTGTTGTTATTCTGTGTCTGAGGGTAGTAAGTTCCCAGAAGGTTGTTATTCTGTCTCTGAGGGGTAAGTTCGCAGAGGGTTGTTATTCTGTCTCTAAGGGGTAGGGTCCCAGAGGGTTGTTATTCTGTCTCTGAGGGGTAAGTTCCCAGAAGGTTGTTATTCTGTCTCTGAGGGGTAAGTTCCCAGAGGGTTGTTATTCTGCCTGTGAGGGGTAGTTCCCAGAAGGTTGTTATTCTGTCTCTGAGGTAAGTTCCCAGAAGGTTGTTATTCTGTCTCTGAGGGTAAGTTCCCAGAAGGGTTTTATTCTGCCTGTGAGGGGTAAGTCCCAAGAGGGTTGTTATTCTGTCTCTGAGGGTAA
>JADBJO010002602.1:85000-87500 GCA_016801955.1 Conus betulinus | reverse complement strand
TTGCGGGGATTCCCGATAAGCATCTCTTTGCGCCGCTGACGGTGCAAGGTCTACCAGTGAGAGTTATAGGAACCACGTACACACATGTTCTGTCTTAGGATCACAACTCCACAGGGCGCGCGCGCGTTATCTTCACACGCCGTCCTTTCGGCGCCAAATGTGGAACGGTGCCAGCAAGTGGCAAGAGTGAGTCGGCACCAGTGGTCGATGGCTGCAACAAATCATATCAAACCTGCAGACTGCCTGTACTGACATTACAAATTCTGGTTTGTTCATACAAGAAACTGGAACTGAGAGGGGAGAGGGCTAAGAGCTTTTTCTCAGCTTGGGCCAAGCTAGAAACGATGATGAAGCAATCTCAAGTTTTATGCAAGAAAAGTTAAGTGTTTCGTGTGTGTGTGTGTGTGTGTGTGTGTGTGTGTGTGTGTGTGTGTGTGTGTGTGTGTGTGTGTGTGTGTGTGTGTGTGTGTGTGTGTTTTGCGTTTGTGTGTGTGTGTTGTGTGTGTTTTGTGCGCGCTGTGTGTGTGTGTGTGTGTGTGTGTGTGTGTGTGTGTGTGTGTGTGTGTGTGTGTGTGTGTGTGTGCCAACACCATTTTAGATCGAAAGTCCACTACAATAACTCAACTGCTTTAGCATTCAACCTGTATTTGTCCATTAAACTTACAGGAAAAATTACTCTTCTTCCGTCGAACGAAAGAAACAAACAAATCACAAGACAAAACACGACGCGTTTCGACCTCTTTGGTCTTCTTGAGGGTCGAGGCCAAGATTAACAACATTTAAGATAATGAAAACGATTTTTTTTTTTCGTTTTCATTGTCTTGAATGCTGTTTGTCTTTCATTCGGCGGAATAGTAATTGTTCTTTGAAGTTTGATGCAGTTTACGTTAAGATTTTTTGTTGTTGTAAATCATGACAAGTGACGCTAGTCTAACCCATAAACAAGAATGAAACAATCGTCGCTATTGTGCACTGAAGAAAGGTGTCGGGGGGGGGGGGGGGGGGGTGGAAGGGAGGGAGGGGGAGATGGGGGGGGGGGGGAGGAGGAAGGGGAGGGAGGGGGAAATGGGGCGTTACAAAAAAAAAAAAGTCTACGAAGTAAAAATTTTCGTCGTAAAAATACTTTTTCACCGCCAGAAGTCGAAATTGCCAAATTATTGCTGTTTGTGTATGGAAAATAGAAGTACTTCTACCAGCACTCATCTCGCCCACAGAAAGATAGCAACATTTCAATGTGAGGATCCGTCGCAGATTGAAAATGATGGATCAAGCTTTTTGTTTGTTTTTTTGTTTGGTTGGGTCGCAACAGACAGGCACAGTCGGCCTGATTCCTCTTGTATGAATTGTCCGTTTTAGTAGTAGTAGTAGTAGTAGTAGTAGTAGTAGTAGTAGTAATAGTAGCAGCAGCAGCAGCAGCAGCAGCAACAGTAGTAGTAGCAGTAGCAGCAGCAGCAACAGTAGTAGTAGTAGTGGTAGTAGTAGTAGTAGCAGTAGCAGCAACAGCAACTGCAGTAGTAGTAGTAGTAGCAGCAGCAGCAGCAGCAGCAGCAGCAGCAGCAGGAGTAGCAACAGGAACAGTAGTAGTAGTAGCAACACAGCGCAGCAGTAGCAGCAACAGCAGTCATAGTAGTAGTAGTAGTAGTAGTAGTAGCAGTAGCAGTAGTCGTGGTCGTCGTCGTCTTAAAAAGTAGTAGTAGTAGTAGTAGTAGTAGTAGTAGTAGTAGTAGTAGTAGTAGTAGTATAGTAGTAGTAGTAGCAGCAGCAGCAGCAGCAGCAACAGCAGCAGCAGCAGCAGCAGACGATGTCCAATTGGTATGGGTCCCAACAAAAGGCTCGCTGATTCTATCGATAATTAACAGACTGTGTTTGTTTCACGTCCTTTTTTTCTTATACAACCCTGCGTCCCCACTCCTTTTCTTTTTTATATTAAATCTGGGTGATGGGGATGGGGTGGGAGGTGGGGTGGGAGGTGAGCCCTCAAAGCGACTCTCCTTCCCTCCCTCCTTCCCATCCTCTCAACCCCTTCCCCTCGTCCGAACTTGGAAGAAAAAGAAACTCAATGCAGATTTAAATCAGAGGAGCAGTCGGAGAGATCGCAGGCCTTCGCCAACGTCGAACAGATCCCGAATCGCATTTTTGCGTCAGGTCATGAGATGAACACAGCGTGTTTTTCTTTTTTTTTCCTATCAGGGGATACGAGTGGGGTACGGAGAGAAATATTCACTTTCCGTAGACAGTTTCGTAGGGAATAGACCGAACTGAATATCAGTATTTATATCCTAGTAATTCTAACATTCCATGCAAATATTTTTATTTCAAATACCGTTACTTTTTCCATCAGTATATAATTCGCAATGTTTACGTTCAGTGTGAAATTTGGAATAATGGTGCAGAACGGATCCTGTTGCCAATCCGCAGTGCGGATCTGGATCAAACGTCGGATCACGGATCCGAGGTTTTGATCCAGATCCGCACTGCGGATTGGCAGCAGAATTTGATT
>JADBJO010002602.1:80000-82500 GCA_016801955.1 Conus betulinus | reverse complement strand
CAAACAAGGCAAAAAATAAATCAAACAGAGTTAACGCCCAGGCCAAGAGACAATACTGGTCTTCTTATTGTATTAATGAAATCTACAGTCATAGAGATATATGCAAAAAGTCTAGGAAAAAAATGAAAACCATGAAGAACGGAGTTAATTTACCACAATGTCGCATAAGATTAGAGAATTCAGATCTACCCACTAATAATGAAAAAGTAAAAGCATTTGCAGAAATGTTTCTAAATTATAGTAGAAATGCAGGTTTATCAACTGAAAATAAAGAGTATAGAGAAAATGAAGAGCAAAGTAAAACAAAATCAAATAATGATGATAATGAGTTCACAGGGAAAAGCTATGTAAATTCTGAAATAACACTTGAGGAAGTAAAAGAAAGTATTTCACATTTGAGCAAAGCAAAAACATCTGTTGGATTAGATGGAATATCTTATGAAATGTTAAAACACTTACCTTACAATGTTATTTGATTTGATTTTTACATTTATTCATACAACGATGTTGGAGTAAAGGGGAAATGCCTTCTGTTTGGAAGCGATCAATTGTTTATTCCTATACATAAGCAGGGAAAGCCTAAAGTAGATAGAAACAGCTATCGAGCCATCTCGTTAACGTCACACGTTTGCAAACTTATGGAGAAAATAATATTAAACAGATTAGTCCATTTCTGCCAAAAAACAGTGCATTACACCCCCAAATCAAGCAGGCTTTCGGAAAGGCCGATCAACTACAGAACATCTAGTGAAACTAACAACACAAATCAAACAGCAGTTCGCGAGGCGGAAGAATATCCTTGCAACGTTTTTTGACGTTAAGAAAGCTTGTGATCAAGTATGGCACTACAAATTATTGCAAAAGCTTAAGGAAAACAATATTAATGGTAATATGTGTAAGTGCATTAAAACTTCCTTTCCATCGTTTCATACAAGTAAGAGTAGGAAACACGTACTCGAACCCCAGAGAACTTCAGATGGGATTATCTCAAGGTTCAGTTATGTCTCCTGTTTTATTTAATATGCTCATAGTCGATCTCCCAAAGAGACTGTCAAACGATTCAGTTTTAGTCCTGCATGCTGACGATATATGCATGTGGATGAAGCTAACAATGAAACGCAATACACCCACTAAATTTTCTACGAATCATCTGCTTCTGCACTGTCCTGCCATCAAAGCTCAAATGCTCAAAAATGGAGGCACTGCGCTCAACTATCGAAATCCGAGAACATTACGGAAAATAGTTAATGACCTTGATCTTCTTAAGTTGTTTTCAGAAACTTTGCGTTCTAGTTCTGTTGGTACTTTTCTTTGATAATTGTTGGTAATGTTGAGATCATTTGTGTTTGTAGAATCCAAAACTTAAGTATGGCATTGATGTTACATTTACTCAAGAAACTCAACATTAAAAGATTCTCTCACATGCATTTCTTTATTTATCCTTTTTTTGTCTAATGTCACTTGAGGGTGAAGAGACGTTAAATTAAAATACTGCTACCACCACCACCACCACCACCACTACTACTACTACTACTACTACTACTACTACTACTACTACTACTACTACTACTACTACTACTACACACACACATCGTCATCATCATCATCATCATCATCATCATCATCATCATCATCATCATCATCATCATGAGTCTTCTTCTGTCTCTCTGTGTCTCTCTCTCTGCTTGTACACATGTGTATAAGTGTGTGTGTGTGTGTGTGTGTGTGTGTGTGTGTGTGTGTGTGTGTGTGTGTGTGTGTGTGTGTGTGTGTGTGTGTACACACAGACACACACACATACACACAGACAGACAGACAGACAGAGAGAGGAGAGGTGGACGGACCGCGTGAAAGAAGGAGGCAATGAATAAACATTTGCTATCTGTGAGGGCGCGAGCGAGCCGAGAGAGACAGAGACAGAGAGAGACACAGAGAGAGAGAGAGACAGAGAGAGAGGGAAATGAGCAGATTGCAGCCATCAGCCTTGAGCCCTCGTAGTAGATCCTCTAACTCGATAATGTTGTGTGTGTTGTTTTGCCGCCTGTTTACTGGAGTGGGGGGGACCCTGGCCTCATCTGCTGCTGTTGTTGTTGTTGTTGTTTTTTTAGGTTAACTCTTTGCTGACTGTGGCCGTTTCCTTGCCTCCACTGCTTCCCAGCTGATTGACTGGTCGCACGGTCATGACTTCATAGCCTAATAAATATTCACATGCTGGCACTGAAAGAACTCTCAAAGACATTTTTCAGTTGTTCAGAGAAGCGAGCTTGTCCGTAGAAGGTTGTGAATTGGGATATCGTAGATGTCAGTGTATTGGCCATCTTTGCTATATTGGCCGTTGTCATTGCTCATCTAACGTGTTGTCGTTCTGGTGGTATCAGTGTGGTAGTTCCCCAGCCCCCCCCCCCCCCCCTCCCTCTTTTTTCTCCAGGAAAAGTTTACTTCTCATTCTGCCGTGATCACTTTTGGGTAGGGTGTGGGCATTGAACATAAATTGAAATTA
>JADBJO010002602.1:60000-70000 GCA_016801955.1 Conus betulinus | reverse complement strand
ATAGTAGTGATGTCCAGGAAGTTAACCGACTAACCGACTGTGAAATGGTGTAGGTCAGCTGGCTGGCTGGATGGAAGGTCTGAGCGAAGTTGAGGAAATTCTGGAGGTCATGTTCTGGCATGGATGTGGCTCCCAATCCATCATTTATGTATCTTTTGTAGAGCTCTGGTTTCACTTTGCAACTAGATAAATTTCTTTGCTAAACACCGGTAATCGTAAGAATGATTCTGTTGTTAGCAAAACAAACAACCCCACCCCCCCCCTTCAAAACAACAACAACAAACAACTAACACAACAGAAAACACAACAACAACAACAACAAAAGGCCACCTCCCCCCAACAACAACAACAACAACAAAAACAAACAGAAAACACACAACAACAAAAACCACCACCTCCCCCCCCCCCCCCCCCCCAACAACAACAAGAAGCAAGATGCAAAGCATATAAACGTACTCCTAGTTTATCCTGAATACGCATGATATATTCCATAAAGAAAAAAAACCGTCTTGGGCTGGTGTAACCATTAGTAATGGCTATTCTGGTAAACATCGGCCATCATCTGTGACCTATAATGAACATACTTACAAACTTCCAGAAAGATCGGCCAAGAACTTTCTGAGATTTTCCATAGAGAAGAAAACCATTATGGGCCGTTAGTAACGGCTATAACGGTAAACTTAAACATCGGGCATCTCTGTGACCCATAATGAACATACCTACAAATTTTCAGAAAGATCGGCCACGTACTTTCTGATATGTTCTATAAAAAAACAAAAAACCGTTATGGGTCGTTATAGCCGTTAGTAACGGCCATAACGGTAAACTAAAACATCGGGCATCATCCGTGACCCATAATGAACATACTTACAAATTTTCAGAAAGATCGGCCAAATACTTTCTGAGACATTCCATAAAAAATAAAAACCATTATGGGCCGTTACAGCCGTCAGTAACGGCTACAACGGTAAACTAAAATGTCGGGCATCATCCGTCGCCCATAATGGACATACCTACAAATTTTCAGAAAGTTCGGCCACGTACTTTCTGAGATATTCTATAAAGAGAAGAAAAACCGTTATAGCCGTCAGTAACGGCTATAACGGTAAACTAAAAAATCGGGCATCATCCATAACCCATAGTGAACAAATCTGCTAATTTTCACAAAGATCGGCCAGGTACTTTCTGAGATATTCATATAAAAAGAAAAACCGTTACAGGCCGTTACAACCGTTAGTAGCGGCTATAACGGTACAGCTATAACAGGGTAAACTAAAACATCGGGCATCATCCGTGACCATTAATGAACATACCTACAAATTTCATAAAGATCGGCCAAGTACTTTCTGAGATATTCCATAAAGAAGAAAAACCGTTACAGGCCGTTACAGCCCTTAGTAACGGCTATAACGGTAAAACTAAAACATCGGGCATTATTCGTGACCCATAAAGAACATACCTGCTAATTTTCATAATAAAAGTGGCCAAGTACTTTCCGAGATATTCCATAAAGAAGAAAAACCGTTACAGGCCGTTACAGCCGTTAGTAACGGCTATAACGGTAATTAAAACATCGGGCATTATTCATGACCCATAATGAACATACCTACAAATTTTCACAAAGATCGGCAGTTACAGGCCGTTACAGCCGTTAGTAACGGCTATAACGAGGTAAACTAAAACATCGGGCATCATCCATGACCCATAATGAACATACCCGCTCATTTTTACAAAGATCGGCCAAGTACTTGAGATATTCCATAAAGAAGAAAAACCGTTACAGGCCGTTACAACCGTTAGTAAGGGCTATAGCGGTAAACTAAAACATCGGGCATTATCCGTGGCCCATAATGAACATACCTACAAATTTTCAGAAAGATCGGCCCAGTAGTTTTGTCTGGAGCGAGTGGAATACATTTTGACCACGGACGGACGGACGGACAGACAGACACACAGACAGCATTTCTTCGTTCCCATTCTAAAGTACTCCTTGTTCTATAAGAACTGGGAGTACAAAAGGCAAGCAAAAATCGAAACGCTGCCCGTATACACACACACACACACACACACACACACACACACACACACACACACAACACACACACACAGTTACAAGTAAAAAAAAAAAATGATACGTTCATAAATAAACAAACGAACGAATGAATAATGTAAATAAATCACAAAGCAATCAACAAATGAAAATAAGCACACGAATGAGAAGAGAGAAATACACCATTGACACACGGGAGAAGCATTAATTCGGATACCGTTTTTCTTTTTTTTTCTTTCTTTCCTTCTTTCTTTTTTTTTTTATACAGTGTGTGTGCTAGACACACTATAAGCAATAGCGGCGAACGCTCAACAAGTGTTGTTATGTAAGGGAAAGAACGGGACGGGCGTGTTACACACAGTGTCGCCATCGAGGGGCCTGGGAACTGACACTTGTCCAGCGACTACAATCGGTGTCTGTTTCTGTCCCGTTTGGGCATCGCGACTGAATTTCATTAATCGCGGGGCGTCGAATCACCCACGCACACAGTCGCATCCGCCCCACCCCCCCCCCCCACCAGTTGCCCTCACGCACGCACATGTGCCCACGCACAGATGTATGTGCCACATGGCAGGAGATCCCGCCCATCTGGCTGACCCCCCCCCCCCTCATACGCAGGTACATGTGTGTGCGTGTGTTCGCATGCTCTCTGTGTCTCTGTCTCTGCCTGTATGGCCTCTCTCTCTCTCTCTCTCTCTCTCTCTCTCTCTCTCTCTCTCTCTCTCTCTCTCTCTCTCTCTCTCTCTCTCTCTCTCACACACACACACACACACACACACACACTACACCTCATGCAATACAACACAAACAACACAACACCTGTCTCCACTGTCTGTCTGTCTGTCTCTGTCTGTCTGTCTGTCTCTCTCTCTCTCTCTCTCTCTCTCTCTCTCTCTCTCTATCTCTCTCTCTCTCTCTCTCTCTCTCTGTGTAACCTCCATCACCCGAACAAATCAGCAGCTTTAATAACCTCGCCGGCAGTCTGCCGACAGATAGTCACAATGATGAATTTATTTAATTCATCGATGCAGATTTAGCAAAGGCTTTCGACCCAAACTGGCAATTGTCCACCTTTCTAAAGCTATCGTTTTATGTATCTCTTTTAAACCTTGTGTTGCTTCTTACCGTCGTCACAAATGTGTATGTGTGGACACTACTAAAGTCTCTGACTTTCTGCAGCATTGCAGCTGCGTACCAAAGGAATCGATTCTTGATCTTGCTCTTTTTTTCCGCTTAGTAAAATTGATTGCTTTTTATTTAGGCATTTTATAATCTTATTGCTAACGATCTAAACATCCAGTTGTGCTATCAAGGTCTACAGAACCTATCAACAAACTTGCAGGACAGTATCAGTAACAACACGGGATGGCATTCAACCACTTGTCATTAAATACACAAAGATTTGAACGCATGGTAATCACAACATGACGTCAAACGTTACACGTTATTTTCCCAAGTATCTGTTTAACCATCATTCTTTTTTTTATGCCATATAGCAGATTCATAACTAACATATCTGGAACAAGCATGTATCCGCTCGAACGGACGTTTGCGTGCGCGCATGTGCCTTTTTGTTTGTTTAGAAGGGGTGGGAGAGGTAGATTGCAGGTGTGAGGTGAGGTGTGGGGAATGATGGAGATGGAGATGAGATGGGGAAAGGATGGGGGGGGGGGGGGGGGGGGGGGGGGGAGGCGTGGGTGGTTGTAACTGAATTCTGGTATAAGTGAGTCAAATCCTGTATAGGAAGGTAACGAGAAAAAAAAATCGCTGGCTATGGCTTTGGCATGTTTTTGTATGAAGATTGTTCTCAATTTACACTCTGGCTGACTCTGGGGAAAGGTCCAGTGACGGTGAGGAAAGAGCCACTGACGGCAGCGAAAGTCCTGTTGACAGCGGGAAAGACTGTTACCCGAATTCTCTTCAGATGACACGTAAGACCTCATGGCGAAAGCTTGGCCGTGTCTTTTAGTTGTACTGTCTTCCCCTGCGGAACAACGAGTGAAGCTGTAGTATATGCACAAGGCAGTTTTTTGACGATGACGTTTTTTCGATGATGCGCTCTGCAGTCATGAAATATGGTCTGGTATTCACCCACGTTGGGAATGCTCCCGTGGAGGTTTTGTCGTGTGACATCCAGTAGCCATTACACAGTGGCATCTGCTAGGGAGCAGTTATGTCCCTTGAAGTCTTAATGGAATGCCCTGTACATGCCTGCACCCTGCGTGAACACAGCGCAGGCTTGTAAGGTTGGTTCGGGATTGCTCCCAGCTGGTTTGTTCGGCAGTTTAGGACAGTACTTCTCTGGGTCCCACCCGCATCTTAAGGTGTTTATGTGTATCTTTCCTTTGTATACTGTTGTATGGAGATTGTTTTCGAACTACACTACACTGACGCCACATCACGTCTTTATATTCAGACACGTTTGACTATATTGCCGCGTGTTTGTAAGATGTTATATTATGAAAGTATACATATTTCTGTATGTTGGGTTTTTTTTCCCGCTCGTCTTGACTGTTCATTTGCCCGTTTGCCCATCAGTCACTGTATATCTTTTGTATGTTTCTTTGTATATAACTCTTTAGACATAGGCCTATGATTCATAGTCTGAACCGGAGGGTGAGGTGGGGTGGTTTTTTGCCCTACTGATTTTCTACATTTTTTTGTTTCCTGAATTTTGCACTTTTTTACGTTAAATTTTCTCTAATCATCCTCGTGTGCAGAGCAGCATTCAAAAAGGCCATACAGGCCCACGGTTTACTCTCGGCATTCCTCCCTTCTTCTCGGTTATCTGTCTATCTCCCTCTCTGTCTGTCTGCCTCTGTCTCTGTCTGTCTGTCTGTCTGTCTCTGTCTCCCACTCTCTCTCCCCCTCCCTCCCTCCCTCTCTCTCTTTTTCACCGATAGGAAATTCATATTGCAATATAATGTTTGTGTGACTCTCTCTCTCTCTCTCTCTCTCTCTCTCTCTCTCTCTCTCTCTTAGTCCTTAACGTCGGCTGGCCAGGCTATTCAAAATGGCATGCTTTAGCAACGTTAAACATCATTTAGTGACGATGTGTGTGTGTTTGTGTGTGTGTGTGTGTGTGTGTGTGTGTGTGTATGTGCGCGCGCGTGTGCGTGTGTGTGTGTGTGTGTATACAGCGCGCGCGCGCGTGCGTGCATGCGTTCGTCCATCTATAGATCTACTGGGTACCACTCCCCCTTCATATGTTGACGAACGATATAAAAGTCGCGCCCTTCGACCTTTCCATTTTATTTTGGTTAAACGATCAAATAGGACAATTAAGAATCTTTGATTAGTTTTCATTCATCATTGTTTTTTCTTCTACAAAAGTTATCCCCACAAACACCCTGACTCAAGCCAGAAGCGCAGAAAAAGCAGCAGCAGCAGTTGCAACAGCAGCAGCAGCAGCAGCAGTAGCATCATCAACAGCAGCCAAAGTGGAAGCGAAGTGATGCTTGCTGATAACCATCTGGGTGACCTGGTTGAAGCAGGCCTCCCTCCTCGTGGAGCGCGTGGTGGCTCTTGAAGAGGCAGCGTCCAACTGCACGCGGCCACTCTTGACCCACTTCAGGCAGAGACCCGAGATCGTCGGCCCCGATACGGTGCTCCACAGGACAGGACAGGACACACACCGCACATCCTCACACCCCTGTTTATCAACAGCGCACATCGACCCCAGATGTACAGGGAAGAGGATAAGCATCTTCGGCTTTTTGCACAATTCTGTTGCGCATGTTAAAGGCATTCAGCATTTCCTGTTGAACTGTTCGTCTTTCTGTCTGTCTCCTGTTCTCACGCTGGCGGCTTGTTCAGCATTCTTCGTCGACGATAGATCCAAAATGGTTATCACGTTTTAAGCGCACATGGTAGTTTTTGCATGCGGGCTCCGACGAAGACGAACGGAGAGAAAGCGAGGGGTAATACTTATCCTGTCCCCTCTCTATCTTTGGTTTGATTTGCCATGGGGCTGGTTGCCCGACTGTACTGGCTGCGTTGACTGGTCGGCCGTGACTCGGTCGACGTCCTCGCAAGGTTTTGACTTTACTGTTTATGAGAACCTGCTGGGTTCAAAACCACAGGGCTCCAATGAAAATCGATTGTTAATACACAGAAAACTGACCTTTGCCGTTTTTCAGGGATATTACTACAAGGAAACTGTAATTATGGCGTAAAACTTTAGTTTCAACTTTTAGTTTTCGCCGAAAACAGTTATCATATTGCGAAAACAGTTATTTTCACCGGTTCGTGTGTTGTTGAAATATCGCAAGTCAAACGACAGAGAACGGTGTTATGAGCCTTGAGAGCCATGAGCAGTTAAAGGCATCAGTTATGGCTGTTAATTCTGGCTTATGGCTTTCTGTGTCTCGGATAGAAAAAAAAAAAGTCTTTCAATGGCGTACAGTTGGCGCAATATATCAATGCACCTGCACATCGGTCATAATCAGCGTTACAACACACGATACCAGTGCCTACACGCACGAGTCATCAATACCTTTTTCTCTCTGAATCAGAATTTTCTGTTTTCGGTGTTGATCATTACTACTCTCTCGAGGGTCATGCTGACTTCCGTTTAGGAATGAAAGAGACAAAAAAAACCCCAACCATATAGCTATGAAATAGTAACCGCATCAGTGTAAATGACCATTTTCGTGTGGAACATGGGTTTCCACGTTTTTGGGGCTCGTGAACTCCCGTAGACTCTCTTTCCCTTTCCCTTCCACATCCGAGGTCTTGCCAGTTCATCTATTCAGATGATCAGTTAGACTCTGACCATCCGCAGTGCCGGCTCCCGTGGATTCCTGTTGATCGTGCACAGATTTGTGCATAGCCAAGCCGACGGCGAGGGACCACGGCAGGGTACGAAAAGCTCCTATAATGTTTAGAGTGGAAAAAGGAGGCTGGAGAATAATGCGTTGGCTGATGGATAATCTGTATTCCAAAGGGTGACATATAAGCAAGAGGATGCTTTTTTCCGCAACACTTCTGTCCCCTCAAGAATTAAGAAAGACGCACGAATATTATTTTTCACAATACACTATGACTGTTCATTGTAAACTGGTTGTAATAATACGAACAACAATGACTAGTAGTATCACAGGAGAAACACACACACACACACACACACACACACACACACACACACACACACACACACACACACAATTGCGCACACGCTCACTTACACACAAACAAGCGCTCGCGCGCACACTCACAAACACGCACGCATACACATACACATACACACACTCACACACACACACACACACACACACACACACACACACACACACACACACACACACACACACACACACACACACAAGTGCACGTGCGTGCATACACCCACGCATCCACGCACACACACCCCCACACAGAGCCACGCGCATGCTTGCACACTCTTGAACACACACAGACAGACGCATACACACATGCGCGCGCGCACACACACATACACACACTACACACACATGTCAGTCACACATGTACAGATGCATGCACGCGCACGCGCACACACACACACACACACACTCACACGCACACACTGACAGATCCAGGCATTCGCCTCGGTAGCGAGAGAACCGCGGGCCCCCGTGCTGGACGGGTTCTCTCTCTCTCTCTCTCTCTCTCTCTCTCTCTCTCTCTCTCTCTCTCTCTCTCTCTCTCTCTCTCTCTCTCTCTCTCTCTCTCTCTCTCTCTATATATATATATATATATATATATATATATAAATATATATATATTAGACTGTAAATGGTGGTCTGAGTGCTAGTCTTTCGGAGGAGACATCAAACCAAAAGGGCCGTGTGCAGCATGCATGGAGCGTAAAAAACAAAGAAAAAAAAATCGCGGCAGTTATGAGATATGTCTCTGGCGAAATTCTGTATCAAAAAATCCGTTTTGATTCGTTGACAAAAATTTATACAGACCAGGAAGAAAACCACATGCAAACGTACGCACTCACGCACGCACGCGCGCTCGCGCGCGCGCACACACACACACACACACACACACACACACACACACACACACACACACACACACACACACACACACGCACAAATCACGCGCATGCACGCACGCGCGCACGCACGCACGCAAACATACAAAAACAAAAAGACACACAAGAAAAAGAAAGGAAAAAAAAAAAGAAGAAAAACAAAACAAAACAAAACCAACCAACCAACCAACCAAACAAAATAAAGCCCCTGTAAGTTTGTTAGATAAAACAACAATGATTATATCCAAAGAAAGGACTAAGGGATTGTCACAGACACTTGGTTCCTCTTTTAGCTGACTTGTTGGTACCCTTGTTGCTTCACAAGAAAACACTCCGACTTCTTTTGTTTTATATCATTTCTTTCCATTTCCGTTCTGATAGAATTATATTTTAATGAGTATTATGATGACGATTTTCTTTTCTTTCACGTGCAATTTTTTTTTTTTTTTTTGTTTTGAACTTGCTTTCTTCTAGGACCCAAGTGGTTAATTTCTGGTCCTTTTTTTCTTTTTTTTCTACGATCAGTCTGTACGCTTTGTGCTTGTTAAACGCGTTTTGCAGAGAACAACACTGTGCAAATGTGTGCAGTTCTTCATCTGTGTCTGTCCAGACTCCAAAGCCATCATCAATGGATCTTTTATTTCTTATAGACGTATAATGTGCAGTGCCCATCTTATTTGCGTATGTAGGTGCAACCCAAATTCTTTCCCAGTGTTGATCCACTGACTGATCCCGTTAGAATGTTTGTCCCCAGGATGAAACTGTTATTATCTAAAACAGTTTCAGTCGACTCTGTGACAAGCTTTTTTTTTTTTTTTTTTTTTTTTGTGGCATCAGTTCTCGGATCAATGGAGCACCTAAGGTGGTGATTTTTTTTGGGGGGGTGGGGGTGGGTACTTTTTCTTTTTCTTTCCCCTAAGGCCAAAATCCAGCTTTTCATTTTTTGGTGCTTCGCACTGTCCTCTTATGCAAAACACACACACACACACACACACACACACACACACACACACACACACACACACACACACACACACCACCACCACCACCCCCCCCACCCCCACCCCCACCCTCACCACCACTACCACCACCCGGCAAAAAAAGCAATTTCCACTTACTAGGTTTTTTCTCTTTTTTTTTTTTTTTCTTCTTTTTCTTGCCCAACCAATCTCTTACACACACCATGCATAGTCTGTATGTTCTCTTACAAATGGACATATTTTTGCTGATTTTAGTGTTTTGGCAATTGATACAATGTGTCTGGGTTTGTCAACGTTCTGATGTGTGGTATACTGGCACACTCACTCTGATAATGTGTTGCATTATACAAAGGAAACAACATAGATGAAACAAAGGACTTAATTATTCTCACACACTCTCTCTCCCCCCTCCCCCCCCTCCCCCCCCCTCTCTCTCTCTCTCAAATGTGTTAACAATGGTAGTTACCTGACCTCTGTGACAAGCTGTGTAGGGATCAGCGGCTTTGACCTTGGTTCCAGTCCCTCCTTGCAGACTTCAAGACCCTCGTCACACGGAACTGATAGGTACAGTTTGCAGACCATCAGCACATAAGAAATCGGAATTTTCTGGGACTGGCTGTTTAATTTTCTTAAATTTTTACATAAAATCAGTGGTGCCTCTGATGTAAGAGGACGATGATGTCACATACCCAGTCAGCTTACGTTCAGCAACTTCTGCTGGTTGTCCTGTGGGTGTGCTGACTCCATTGACGATCGTTCTGTACGATGCACCCTTTTATGGATATAGGCTCGGGATCATATCTTAATGCATCTGTATGTGGATATTTTGGCACCAGCTGTATTCTTTCGTATCTTTGGATATGACTCCCTTTCTGTACGTGTTGTCTGCCAGTGTCTTTCCCGCTTTTTTTGGTGATGTTCTGTAGCAGCCTTTGTACACGCATCCGATTCTTTCACTACCCTTTTCCC
>JADBJO010002602.1:40000-42500 GCA_016801955.1 Conus betulinus | reverse complement strand
AAATTTTCAGTCTCTTATTGATTGGTGGGAAGTAACGTCGGAATGTTTAGTCTCCTATTGATTGGTGGGAAGATACCTCGGAATGTTTAGTCTCCTACTGGTTGGTGGGAAGAAATGTCGGAATTTCTGCTCCCCTGTTGATTGGTGGGAAGAAACGTCGGAATGTTTACACTCCTATTGCTGCATGTTACTACAGTTATCTGTTTTTATCAGTTATTATCTGTCCTTTTCGTGAATCATAATCATTTTTTTTTTTTTTTTTTTACGACGGTCTCGTTAGAGTGCGTCAGACAGCCACATTAGGCTGTCTTTAAAAAAAAAAAAAAAAGCCCAGTGATTAGGAAGCAAAATTGCGAAAACAGTCACTACACTACAACCTTTTCCTTGCAGCATGCGGCCACGCCCCCCCCCCCTTTGTTTTTTTGTTTTGCTAACAAATCATTCTTTAGAACAACAAGAACAACATAACCTTTTCCGCGAAGACATATTGTACGTAACCGCTAGTTTTTTGTTGTTTTTTTTTACTTTTCAACTTTTGGGATGTCGCAAAGCTATATCTAATGCCATCTATGAAGCGGATATACCAATGCCCTCAACTTCCTTATCTGCCCCCCTCAGCCCCCCCCCCCCCCCCCCCCTCCACACACACACACACACACCTCCCGTCCTCGTCAGCCTCAGCTCCTCTCCGTTCCCACCAGCATATCTCTCCTACCACTTCCTTCGTTTAACCCCCATCTTTGCCCCCTCTCGCCTGTACAATGTACAGTGTAACCCTCCCTCCCCCCTCCACCCCAAGGAAGGACATGAATGTGTTACGTCAACGATCAATGCGCCATTCTTGAGAACTAGTCATATACGACGGCTTTGTTCGTTATGTTAGTGTCACACCACACAAACCCATGCACAAGCGCAAGCGCACGCAAAACCTGTGTGTGTGTGTGTGGGTGGGTGGGTGGGTGTGGTGGTGTGTGGTGGTGGTGGTGTGTGTGTGTGTGTGTGTGTGTGTGTGTGTGTGTGTGTGTGCGCGCGCGCGCGTGTGTGTATGTGTGTGTGTTTGTGTGTGTGTATTCGCGCGCGCACATACAGAGAGAGAGAGAGAGAGAGAGAGAGAGAGAGAGAGAGAAAAAGAGAGCATGTATGTCCGTGTTTTTATATAGGGAAGCAGCGTCATGAGATGCTTTTGAACGTGACTCGAACAGTTTTTATCGGCAAATTTTCCCCTCCCCCCTATTTGACACCCCGCCGCCTCCCTCCCCTCCCCCTTCCTCCACCCCATCCCCCCCCCCCCCCCCCCCTCTCCCTCTCTCTCTCTCTCTCTCTCTTGTTTGGGTCTATCTGTAGATTGTGTGTGTGTGTGTGTGTGTGTGTGTGTGTGTGTGTGTGTGTGTGTGTGTGTGTGTGCACGTGCGCGACACGTGTGTGCGACGCGTGCGTGCGCTTGTGTATGCGTGTGTGTGCGCGCGTGTGTGTATGTGTGTGAAGGTTTCTGTATGGCGAAATCGCAGATTTTTGTTTTGAGATTTGTTTGAACAGGATCATTATACAATTTTTTTTTTTTTTTTTTTGAATATGTTTGACTTGCCTCTCGGTCCTGTCTGTCTATCGGACCGTCCGTCCGTCCGTCTGTCTGTCTGTGATTGTCTATCCGTCTGTCTGTCAATTTGTCTGTCTGTCTGTCTGTCTGTCCATCTGTCTGTCTGTCTTTCTGTCTGTATCTGATTGTTTATTTGTCTGTCTGTCTAAGTTTGTCTGCCTGCCTGCCTGCCTGCCTGCCTGCCTGCCTGCATGCCTGTCTGTCTGTCTGTCTGTCTGTCTGTCTGTCTGTCTCCTCTGTCTCTCTCTCTCCCTTTTGCATCAAATGAAAAAAAGTTGTAAGTCGGTTCGCCGTGTGTTTGTATAAAGCCTGTATAACGTCAAATGATTGTCTAAGATGGTCACACATGATTTTAACGTATTTATTTGCGTCCTTTGTAAGACATCTGTAAATGCCAAAGGCTAGAATTAAAAAAAAATAAACATCAACGTCTCTGTCTGTCTGTCTGCCCAACCCTCCCCTCCTCTGTCTGTCTGTCTGTCTGTCCTGTTTGTCTACCTGTCTGTCTTTATCTGTCTCTGTTTCCTCCCCCCCCCCCTCTCTCTCTCTCTCTCTTACACACACACACAGACAAACTCACACACATAAAATCTCACATACACATATAAGCGCGTACACACACACACACACACACACACACACACACACACACACACACACACACACACACACACACACACACACGTACTAACACACCACTAACAGGACGTCCACACAGAATTCACAGTGTTTGCACACGTGGGTCAATACAGGCTCTCTGATCTGACCGGTGTAATCTACCCACTGATTTTCGCAGACCTATCTGTCGCCGTTCTTCAACCTTGGAGGCGAATTCCCAAGCACGTTTCCCTCCTCCCACGCGACGCCACTCACGAGTGCACTTCCCCTTGGAGTGCGCGTGCA
>JADBJO010002602.1:15000-22500 GCA_016801955.1 Conus betulinus | reverse complement strand
TGAATGGTTTATTCATTTACATTCCTTTGCATCCTAATAAAGGGATGTGCACTGTATACACAAAACGAAGGAAGCAAAACCAAACCACACAAAAGACATGCATTTGATTCGAATTACTGATAATAACAAGATTGACACGAGCGTATCATTCTGACTATAAAACAGCTGTTTCTTTAAGCTTAAATGTCTTGTATAAAAAACAAAGAAATTTTTGTAACGTCTAAGTAGCTGATGACGACATCAACTAAACCAGATTAAAATAAGAACAATTGGCTATAATATTCAGGCCGAGATGATAGATTTAGCTGGAATATTCCTGAAAGCAAGGCATCGAAGAACTAAGTGTAGTTTATTTTCCTATTTTTTCACGTAGGACACAAACCATTACCATCAGCAGCTCTGTATCTATTTTGATGAACAGCTGTTTGTAAGTCACCAAGTCGGAATTTTGTGGTAAATTTCTTTTTAGATGTTTATCCATATCACAGCTAGACAAGATCAAGATTTCAGTAACCAGTAACTCGTAAAATTCAAATCATGAACTATTCTGAATGTGGTCAGACCACTTTTGCCATTGACAATCAAAACGAAAAAGGCTTATAAATGCTTGTTCATTTTGAACACCTCGATTAAGCCATGCAAAACCACACCCATATTCAAACAAAGACGTACTTGAGTTGTCCAACTGTTCTTTCCTCTAGCGTCTAGGTTGTGTAGAATATCATAGCTGGGTGAGGTATTCTACTGTCTTCCAATTTCAGGGAGGAGTAGCGTATACATCGTACTGCTGAAGCTAAATACACAGGGAAATCTATTGGTTTCACTCTCTAAATGAGAGTATTAATCCATTTTCAGGGAGTAGCGAATACATCGTACTGCTGAAGCTAAATACATAAGGAATCTATTGGTTTCAGTCCAAATGAGAGTATCAATCCATTTTCAGGGAGTAGCGAATACATCGTATTGCTGAAACTAAATACATAAGGAATCTATTGGTTTCACTTTAAACGAGAGTATCAATCCATTTTCAGGGAGAGAGTAGCGAATATACCGTACTGCTGAAGCTAAATACATAAGGAATCTATTGGTTTCACTTTAAACGAGATTATTAGACGATCGACTATCTACTCTCAAGAACTTCTTCAGAGCAACCGTAAGTACTGATTCACAATAGAAGGAAAACTTTGTCTAGATCCCATATTTCGGAGCCATATTGAATAACTGGCTGAACTTGACTATCAAACAACTCAAAAAAATAAACTAAAAGAAGAACTGGTTAGTATGTATAACTTTTTTTTTTTGTAATACAAAGCCAACACTTTTAGACCCACCAGCTTGGTCTTTACATGCACCGAGAGGAGAAAAATTATACCCAAATATTTATAATCATTAACTACAGGTATTAGGTCACCGTCATAAAACCACCTTTGTCTTGCACTCAAATAGCCTCCCTTGCGTAACAACATCATCTCACTTTTAGTTGAACTTTTAGTTGGATAGATGCAACCGCCCTCTGTAGGCCATTCAACTGTGTTTGTGAACCTACTGTTGTCTCTGACATCAAGATCACATCGTCGGCTAATGATAGATAAGCAGTTCAAAAGCATCAGTTGACATCAAACCACCATCTCTTCCATTATTGATTATCTCAATTGCCAGCTTATTAATAAACAAAGAAAACAAAATTGGATTATATGCATCTCCCTGTTAAGCTCCAGTTGCGCATGTTATATAGCATGTTGATTCACAGCGAACTGTAGCTCTCATAATGCCATACATGTTTCTTTTATGTTTGGAAGGCTTACCCCTTTATACCATTTTAAAGCAAAAGAAACCAAACAATATTTTCTAATGATAGTCAAATGCTTTTTGGAAATCTATGCAAGCAACATATAGCTTTCATTGTATGAAAACTGTTTTCGTACTAGAGCTAACAAAGTGATCTGGTAGAGAGAGAGAGAGAGAGAGAGATGGAGAGAGAGAGAGAGAGAGAGAGAGAGGATAGACTAGATAGATAGAGAGAGAGAGAAAGACAGACAGACAGACAGATAGACAGACAGAGAGACACACCACACACACACACAAGAGACAGACGCATAGCAGCAACACAGCATCCCACACACACAACCTGCCGTTGCTCTCAGGTTGGACAGCTGCCCTTCCGCCGAAGCACACGATTCCATTCCATTATTCTCTGCTGGGCCATCGCCAGAACCCGCCGCCGGCTCGGTGACGTGGGCAGCTTGGGAAATGACATCATAGCACGTTCGATGGAGCCTGTTGATTTATGGGCATTGCGTCACACGGTGTGTGTGATGCACACGTCTTTGCATCTCACAGGGCGTGCGATGGATTGGGTTGATCTAGGAATGACGTCATTGGGAGCCTGCTGAAGCATACAGCCATGGCTGCTGTGTGGAGTTGGGAATTATGGTGATTGGTTAATGGATCTTCGGGAGCATGTTCTGTGGGTGAATGAAGTATGCAAGTGTATGAAGTGTATTATTCCATTAACGATAGAATATGACATCCCCCCACCCCCCTCATCCCCCATCCCTTTCCACCTTGACTATTTTAAGTGAGAAGTGATAAGATCTACAGATAAGGGCCAATTGAACTATTTAACAAACACTTTACAAACTGAGTCAAGAACAGAATAATTGTTTAAAATATATGGTAAAGGCAATGAAGTCGATCCATCAGTGTAACCATCAATACCCGAATGTCTTAGGAGCTCTCTTGTTCTTGGGCATTGAATCAGCAAATGACTGACATTTAAGGATTTCCCACACATACATTTAACATTATGACAATGTTTTGTTTTCAATGCGTTCAAACGGAATCTATGGATTATTAAGCTTTCAGTCTCCCTAGACGAGGAGGAGACTTGTTTGAACGTTTTCCCATTGTACCCATCACTAAATTTTATACAATTGTGATAATATTGAATGTCTGAGTTCATCAATGAGGTTTTAACTTTTTGTCTTAACGTTGAAGTTATAATTGAAAAAACATTCATTCAGATCTAAGGGAACTTTGAGTGGTATTGCGTAATTGATATTTTGAGCTGCTTTTCGTGCAAGCTGATCTACGCTCGTTGGGCACTATACCACAATGAGAGGGGATCCAACAAATAATGCCTTGCATGGATAAAAGGTGAAAATGTGATGAATTTCAAATATCATATCAAGTCGGATTGAAGGACATGCAGACTTAATCGAGTAGATGCTGCTTTAGAATCAACACCTATTAAGATTTGTGAACTTTTATGGAAAATTTAGAATAAAATCTAACGATTTAAGTATAGCAAGTAATTCTGCACTGAATATCGATAACTGTTTACCAAGATAGAAGAGCTTTTGTACTTTGAGGCTAGGGATTATGAAGGCTGCTCCCGTGTTATTATTTTCTAGCACTGAGCCATCTGTAAAAATTTTCAAATGATGATTGTACTTAGTTTCTAAATGAGTGTAAAACAGATGTTCTTAAGATATGTGGACAATCCTTTTTTGAAACATCTGTATAATCAATATCAAAGGAGGCTTTACAGTGTTCCCATTTTGGAATAGGTGAATATGTGTGTGTGTATGTGTGTGTGTGTGCTCGCGCGCGCGTGCGTGCGTGCGTGCGTGCGTGCGTGTGTGTGTGTACGTGTGTGTGCGCGTGGGGGAGGGGGAGGGGGGGAAGCGGAGAGGAGGACAATTCATCCTTGACAGGAAAAAAAAAGGGGGTGGGGGGGGGGGGGGGTGGTGCAATTCTTACACACCAAAAACGAACAAACAACGAACAAGTAAAACACCGCATCAGCAGCATAGGCCAGATGACTGAAAGTGCTTTCATGAGCCGGTGATGTTAGCACTCGTGCAGGAAAACACAAGATGATGTAAGCCACTGGCGTAATGTGTTTGAACGTTCTAAGATCCAACATATTCCGTCTGTTTGACCGCCTGTCTGTCTGTCTCTCCTTCTCTTGGTAAACACGTGCTTTTTACCGATGTGTCATCCTGCCTTTGTTTTCCTTTTATCATAGACTTGTTTAGCTTACATGGTTCATCTGAAAAAATATTTTGGTTGGTGTTAATGTGACCTGCTTGTTGGTTTTGCATTGTACACTATAAACTACACTGCAATAAATCAAGCCACGTATATCATTATGTAGGTGTGCGCGTATGTATCACGCCATGTTGAAGTTACGTACGATTCGTTTGTGTTGTCAGTCAGTTTCAGTTTCAGTTTCATCAAGGAGGCGTGACTGCGTGCGGACTAGTCCATATACGCTACACCACAAGTTTTCAGACCACACTATGCATGATTTTAAGCTTATGGATAAACGAATTAACAACTAAGACGAGACATTTGAAGAAGAGGGTCTCGTGGCTACAACTCAGCGGATGTCCGACCTACGCATTAGCCCAACGCGCTGGTCAGACTTGAGTGCCTACCGACCATGTGTGTGTGTGTGTGTGTGTGTGGTGTGTGTGTGTGTGTGTGTGTGTGTGTGTGTGTGTGTAGTGAATGTACGCGTGTGTGTATGATGCGTGGGCATGGGTCTATGTGTGTGCATGGGCGAATGTGTGTGTGTGTGTGTGTGTGTGTGTGTGTGTGTGGTGTGTGTGTGTGTGTGTGTGTGTGTGTGTGTGTGTGATGCGCGCGTGTCTTGTCAATCATTTTTTTTTTTCCTTTATCCTTATGCAAAACAGTTGGAAAAAAAACATAGAAAGGTTTTTTTAAAGCACATGTCCTGAAGGTAAATTGCTTTAGAAAATCAACACATTAAATACAAACCAAAGTAAACTGCGTGTTCTTTTATGTTTTTTGCTTTTAAAGTTTTTTCTTCTGATTCCTAGAATTTAAAAAATCGTTAAGATGGTTTTAGGTACGGAGGTGAGTTTGTGGAGGGGGAGGAGGGAGTGGTGGAGAGGGTGGGGGTCACTAACGTTTTGGGGTGAATCTTTGTTGAGTGTGATATAAAACTTGGCGACTAGACTGGCGATGCGCCCCGCCCACCCCCATCCCCCGTGTGAGCGTGCGTGCGTGCGTCTGTGTGTGTGTGTGTGTGTGTGTGTTGTGTGTGTGTGTGTGTGTGTGTGTGTGTGTGTGTGTGTCTGTGTGTGTGTGTGTGTGTGTGTGGTGTGTGTGTGTGTGTGTGTGTGTGAGAGAGAGAGAGAGAGAGAGAGAGAGAAAGATTTACGTGTTGTTTGAAAATTCTAAGCTCAACAAAAGCGCGCGCAAGCACATACGCGCACGCACGCACACACACACACACACACACACACACACACACACACACACACACACACACACGCACGCGCACGCACGCACGCACGCACGCACGCACGCACGCACACACACACACACACACACACACACACACACACACACGTTCATGCACGCACACACACTTTCACACGCAACCCACGGTCCTCTGCCTTGTCCTTTGTAGCGCTCTAACATTTTCTTAAGGTTATCGTTTAGTTTTTTTTTTTCCTTTTTTTTCTTTCATTGTTGAAAAAAAAAGATCAAATTTTGAAATCGGTACTCTACAACACGTGTGTTTTTTTTTTTTTTTCGTTAAAACATCGCCAGATGATGATCCCCCATAATCACAAAGACCTAGATAGGTCTTGAATGTTTGTTTGTCTTGCCTGAAGAAGAAGGCCAAAGAGGTCGAAAACGCGCGTCTCGTTTGTCTTATCATTTGTTTTGTTTCTTTCGTTCGGCGGCATAGTAACTTTTGTTTTAAGGTTGTTTAGTTTTCCGCCCGCAGTCATCTTAGTTTGAAAGATGACGACAGTGCCTTACAAATCATCAAGGAAATCAATTCACGTGTGTTGCTGTAGGCACTGGCATACCTGCTCTATGTCATTTTTCTAGTCGGTTCACTCACTGAATTATGGGAACAAACTACTTCAAACACACACCTTTACCGGTTTTTGTGGGGTGTAGTTTAGCGGATGTTGGTCTATTTGATTTCTGAAGGTCTGTCTGGTCGAACGACAACGTATTTTTGAAACAAAAAAAAAATGTCTCCGTTGTTTACACACTGCGTTTGAAAAAATACCAGAGATTCATGCCTGAAATATACACACACAAATGCGGTAGAAGTATGGGCGCACTCAAGAAGCTGACACCGTTGCAGCGTTCGCAAACACACAAACGCTCTCGCTCCTCTCTCTCTCTCTCTCTCTCTCTCTCCTCTCTCTCTCTCCTCTCTCTCTCTCTCTCTCTCTCTCTCATCTCTCTCGACTCCTCTCTCTCTCTCTCTCTCTCTCTCTCCTCTCTCTCTCTGTCAATTACGACCTATTGCATGTTTGAATTCTTGGGTAAGCAACCTAACTCATACCATGAAGTCAGCGTTACGCATGAACTCGCGGTTTTCTTTGTTTTGGATTGTGATGGAGTGTGGTCATTTCCAGCGAACGTGAACAGTTTCATCGCCAACTCCAAGGTGATTCTAGATCATCCTACGATGTGTCTTTGCTATGACAACATGGAACGATTTGAAAACAGCCCCCCCCCCCAATTCCCAAATCCCTCACCCCCCACCCCCTCATCATGTACCTTCTTATTCTCACCAGAATATGTGCATCTGAATTGAAATACGAATATTTGTAAGTTTCAGTAAAACACACGCACACGCACACACGCGCGCGCACGCACGCACGCACACACACGCACACACACACACACACACACACACACACACACACACCACACACACACCACACACACACACACACACACACACACACACCACACACACACACACACACATACAGTGGAAAACTGCACGTGAGAGACGGCATTTGAACCGGTGAGACAGATCTGACACGGAATGAGTGTCCATGTGGCACAGGCCCACGGACGCCGGCCCATTTCTTCTTCAGTCCTGTCCCACCCGGACCCCTGGACACCTTCCGACCGGACACGTGGCCCAGTGCAGTGGACCTGAGGGAGAAGGGGGAGATGACCAGGGCAGTGCAGCGTCGCTAAGACAGACTGAGGATTCGCCCACAACACCGGACTGCCTGAAGTAGCGTGGCCGGGAATGCTGAAGAAGAAGAAGATGAAGAAGGAAGAAAAGAAAGAAAGAAAGAAAGAAAGAAAGAAAGAAACCTCGCTAAGGACAGACCGCGGATTCGCGTACAACACCGGACTACCTAAGGTAGCGTGGCCGGGAACGCTGAAGAAGAAGAAGGGAAATAAATAAATAAAGAAAGAAAGAAGAAAGAAAGAAAGAAAGAAGAAAGAAGAAAGAAGAATAGGAAAAGGAGGAGGAGGAGAAGGAAGAAGAAGAAGAAGAAGAAGAAGAAGAAGAATAAGAAGAAAAAAAAAAAAAAACAGAGGAAGAAGAAGAAGAAGAAAAACAAGAGGAAAAAGAAGAAGAAGAAGAAGAAGAAGAAGAAGATGACGATGATGATGATCATCACACTGCTTGAGGGGGGCCGTTTTGTCTTTGACATGAGTCATTTGCTGGTGTAGGGAGTTGGTGGAATTGTG
>JADBJO010002602.1:0-10000 GCA_016801955.1 Conus betulinus | reverse complement strand
ACAAACAAAACAATCAATCAATCAAACAAACCCAAACAAACAACAAAAAATAATTCCGGCATAAATTATGCACACACACACACACACACACACACACACACACACACACACACACACACACACACACACACACAACACACACACACACACACACACCACACACACACACACACACACACACACACACACGCATGCACGCACGCACGCACGCACGCACACACGCACGCACACACACACACACACACACACACGCACACGCACACACACACACACACATGCATGCATGCATACATACATACATACATATATATATATGTATACATTTTCCCCATTTACTTTATTTTATTATTTTTCCCCCCCCTCTCAATTTCAAATCTTTGCGAAATCATTACTATAATGATGGAAGAATTGTTAACCTGCACTTGTTTTCCCCCCACTACTTAATTGTTCAGAATTATATATATATATATATATATATATATATATATATATATATATATATATATATATATATATATATATATGCGCGCGCGCGCGCGCGCGCGCGTGTGTGTGTGTGTGTGTGTGTGTGTGTGTGTACGTGCTTTATAGTAAGTAGACCAATGTTTATTACATCCTTTCGGTCGATAAAACCAGAACTGTTCAGAAGGCGTCTAGGACACTACCACCACCACCCTACCCCCCCCCCCCCCCCCCCCCCCCCCCCCGCCCCACCTGCACCCTGACTTTGTTTTTCATTATCCCTCTATGAGTGGGAGATGGGAGGCAGAGTCGGACGTGGAGGGAGTGGGGGGGGGGGAGGGGGGAAGGGGGCGGGTTGCTATCGCTCTTCCCCTCCCTCTTCCATGCTTCTTCGTCCTCCTCTTCCTCCCCCTCCTCCTGATGTATCACTCTTCCCTATCCTCTCCTCTACCCCCCCCCCCCCCCCCCCATATGTCTCCATCCTTCACGGAAATGTAAACGATGAAATCAGCAGGAATAATTGCACGGTACAGACACATCGATCAGTCATGCTGTGTGGGATCATTCTCTCGACGTTAATCTCTCTGTCTCTGTCTGTCTGTTTGTCTGTCTCTCTCTGTCTGTGTGTGTCTCTCTCTGTCTCTCTTTCTTTCTCTGCCTGTCTGTCTGTCTGTCTGTCTGTCTGTCTCTCTCTCTTTCTTTCTTTCTTTCTTTCTTTCTCTCTCTTTCTGCACACACATACACGCATACATATATTACATACGCACATACATACATATTGACACGCATGGGCGCTCACATGCACAAGCACAACACTCACTCCATCCAACGCCCTGATTGATGGTAGCCATGTAAAACTTGTTTTTAGGGTGGTGGTTTAGAATATTCTTTTGTTGTGGATGAAAGTGAGTGAACTATTCGAATCGCTGTGCTACAGTGTGTGTGTGTGTGTGTGTGTGTGTGTGTGTGTGTGTGTGTGTGTGTGTGTATGTGTGTGTGTGTGTGTGTGTGTGTGTGTGTGTGTGTGTGTGTGTGTGTGTCCAAATGTTGGCATGCTTGATTTCTGAAGTTTTGGTTTGTAGAACAAGGACATATTGTTTTAAAAAGTTGATCGACTCCTAGTATACTACGTTCAATAACACCATAAATAAGAGTCTGGAAAGCATATCATGCAGATGTACGCATACACATACATTGGAAGTATGAGTCAACTCAAGTAGCCAAAGAATGTTGCAGCGTTAGCGTATACACAAACATTTTTCTTTCTTTCTTTCTTTTTTGTTTTTGTTTGGTCCAAAAGCATCTTCTGCCAAACAGTTGTAAGTCTCAGTCATTGAGTTCACGACTTCTGCCACTACACTGGCAGGTTCACAGTGGACTGCACGAACAAGACTTGGTGGTTGTTTTCGGATTGTCATTGATTGAGCTCATTTCCGAGTACGTGAACCGTGTCATTGCCAACTAGAAGGTGATCTTAAACTGTTCTGTTACGTTTTTTAATCGTTGTAACATGGAACTAAAATAACACGAAAGCAGACCTCCCCCCTGCCCCCCCCCCCCCCCCCCCTACACACACACACACAAACACACACACAAACACACACACACACACACACACACACACACACACACACACACACACACACACACCACACACACACACACACCTGCTCCCTCCCTCTAAACAAATCTCTTCATCTTACTTGAAACACGAATAATGATTTTGAAAACAAGTTTGAAAAAAAAAACACCTAGAAAACTGCGCTGTTACAGACAAAAGTAATTCGTGAATGTTTGAAATGAAAGATGCTGAACTCGAACCGCACGTGAAGGATGTGTTTAAACTGTTGGTTCGTAAGAGTCTAGTTGATATTATCCATAAGAGCAGTGTGCGTGGCGACTAAGAGATTAGCTTAGCATGGAGGCCTGTGGGAAATCAAGCCGTTTCAATGGGTAATTTTTCTGACTGGAAGTTGCAGCAGTTTTTTTTTTTTTTTTTCGCTCCGTCTTGGTGGGGGAAACTACTACTAGATGAAGGCCTTCCCCTACCCCCCTCATCCCCCCAAACCTCCATCGATGTAGAAGTTTTCCCACGGGAAATTTTTAAATCATAGCGAATAGTTAAACCGTCAGTTATCCAGTCAGTTCATTCTCTCTCTCTCTCTCTCTCTCTCTCTCTCTCTCTCTCTCTCTCTCTCTCTCTCTAGCACATGTGCGCGCGCGCATGCACACCACACACACACACACACACATTCACAAGCACACACACACACACATACACACACACACACACACACACACACACACGCACGCACGCACGCACGCACACACACGCACACACACACACACACACACACACACGCACACACACACACACACACACACACACACACACCACACACACACAACACACACAAAGAGAGAGAGAGAGAGAGAGAGAGAGAGAGAGAGAGAGAGAGAGAGAGAGATGCCCTGATCATTCTCAAAAAAACAAAACAAAAAATCAATGCCGAGTTCCATGTCACAGCCTCTGTGGCCTTCTCTCGTCTCTCTCTCTCTCCTCTCTCTCTCTCTCTCTCTCTCTCTCTCTCTCTCTCCTCTCTCTCTCTCTCTCTCTCTCTCTTGATTTTTCTGATCGTCTGTCTCAGTCTACTGTTCATCCAGACGGCTCCCACCATCTCGCAGACCCCCTGTGTGTTCAGAGCTGTACCCCCCCCCCCCCCCCCCCCACCCCCTAAATAGACGGGAACATTTAACTCTTCACCCCCTCCTCCTTCCCATCCACCCCCTCCGCTCTGGAATGTCAGTGCTATCTGCCTGCTGTGATCCTATGCGCGTGGTTATTGTTTAATCACTGTTCTGATGTTCGTTTACATCGCGTGGTTATCGTTTCATCACTGTTGTGATGTTCGTTTACATCGCGTGGTTATCGTTTTCATCACTGTTGTGATGTTCGTTTACATCGCGTGGTTATTGTTTGATCAATGTTGTGATGTTCGTTTACATCGCGTGGTTATCGTTTCATCACTGTTGTGATGTTCGTTTACAATCGCGTGGTTATCGCTTCATCACTGTTGTGATGTTCGTTTACATCGCGTGGTTATTGTTTAATCAATGTTGTGATGTTCGTTTACATCGCGTGGTTTATCGTTTCATCACTGTTGTGATGTTCGTTTACATCGCGTGGTTATCGTTTCATCACTGTTGTGATGTTCGTTTACATCGCGTGGTTATTGTTTAATCACTGTTGTGATGTTAGTTTACATCGCGTAGTTATCGTTTAATCACCATGGTTATGTTTGTATGTTTATTTACATTATCTTTCCATGGGCAGGAGGAAGAGAGGTAGGGGGGGGGGGGGGGTAGGTGCTATCTGTTTTCCTCCTCCCTCATTCCTCGCTCCGTTCTGTTGTCCCCGCTCTCCCCCCTCCGTGTGTGTGTGTGTTGTTGTGTGTGTGTGTGTGTGTGTGTGGTGTGTGGGTGTTTGTGTGAGAGAGAGAGAGAGAGCAAGCGTGCGTGCGTGCGTGCGTGTGTGCGTGCGTGCGTGCGTGCGTGCGTGGCGGCGTGTGTGTGTGTGTGTGTGTGGTGTGTGTGTGTGTGTGTGTGTGTGATAAACAGACTCATCGGATGCATATGATTATTGATCACCTGTGTTTTGCCATCAGTCGTTATGTTTGTCTGTCTCTGTCTGTCTGTGTCTGTATATGTCTGTCTGTGTCTCTGTCTGTCTGTCTCCATCTGTCTGTTGTCTGTGTCTCTATACTTTATGTCTCTGTCTTCTGTCCTTATCTCTTTTTGTCTCTGTCTCTGTTTCGGTCTGTCTGTCTCAGTCTCTATCTGTCTGTCTTTGTCTCCGTCTCTGTCTCTGTCTGTCTGTCTCTGTCTGTCTTTGTCTCTGTCTGTCTCTGTTTGTCTGTCTTTACCTCTCTGTCTCCATCTGTCTGTTCCTTGTCTCCGTTGCTATCTGTCTCTGTTCCTATTTATCTGTCTCTCTCTACCACCAGTCGCCTGCTGTCTCTGTCTGTATCTGTCTGTCTCGTCAACACACACACACGTGTTCTTCGTACACAGCACAGATCAAGCACTACACTCTCTCTCACTCATCATCTCTCTCTCTCTCGTCTTTCTGTCTTACGCTCGGTTCAAAGCCACACACTCGCGCAGCGTGCGTCACACGAAATATACAGCAACACCCTGCCCACCACGCGGAAAGCAGCACACACGACACTCCTCACACACACACAGCCACTACACACACACACACCCCCACGACACACACCACGCAGCGTCTCACACAGGGCACAACGGAGCCACACGACACAACTCATGTTAAACAACAGCTTGCAAGACGAAAAAAACTCTCCTGGCAACGATTCTTTGTAGCATAGAAGGAAAGTCGTACGAATGCATGGAGTATGGCTTGGTGTAAGCTACGTTTTGGGGTGGTATAAACTTAAAATCTACGGAATAAATGGAACTGCGTGCTGTCATAACTATTCAAGGCGCTGTTCCTTCAAGGATGGGCAGAATTATTCAAGACAAGATAAGAGTGTCCTGGGGGGGGGTGGGACTGCTAGTATGGTCCAGACACTAGAGGATCGAGCTGGGGGGGGGCTAATTGTGTGTCTGGGGGTCCACAAGGATCAGTATTATCGCATTTATTTAATATCCTAATTGGTCAGATTAAACTAAAAGACTTATCCAAAGACATAGTTTTTTTTCAATTTGCAGACTACGGTATGCCTGTGGATCTGAAAGGGGTGCCTATGAAAAGAAAAACAACTGGGGCCCGATTAAGATCATTAGATGATTGACATAAAGAGGCCTCATATTACAACACGAATTACAACCAAATCAGTAGTTTCTTTTCTCTTAGCATTCAAAAATGGATTGACAACTCTGGCAGAAAAAACAAGATCTAAATGCTTTTACTCTGGATATGACGCTCCAGAGAAACTCCACAATTTTTAGCCCGTGAATGTCAGGTGCTTTACATTACGTCCAAATCGGCTGTTAAATGTCTTAGCGGAAGTATATTTACGGCAGATCGAAGAACTCTCGATGGGAGACCAACTTGATATTTGAATCATATTGGTTCCGGAACACGGAGGCAAGAACAATTTTCACCGTTGCTAAACATCATAGCAACAGCAAAAATGGGGTGGGCCCGTGAAGATAAGAGAGAGAGTTTAAGATAGCGGTCGCTATCCTCTCTCGGCTCACTTGGTGGTGCGCTCGTAGATTGAGTTATTCTCAAGGGTAAGGTTTGGGTCTTTATTGGCTCGCAGTCGAGGCGAGAAAGGGAGGACAATGACCAATAAACTACTATAATAAATAAAAATCGTCCAAAAGTGTAGACAAAAACTATTCAAACCAGGGAACAATATACCACTTGACTCGATATAGTTCAGGCGCTGCCACATGCATAGTAACATTGGGACTTATAAATAAATTGGGAATGACTAGTAAACGTGGTCGTGAACCACAGAAAAATTCGAAAGTGTCGCGCCATCTCAATTTGTTTTTAAAGGAACCTTTCAGCGAGAACAAGTTACTGTGTACCAAAATAAAAATTAATGACTCATAGGCAATTCAGAGAACAGATTGTGGCTAAAAGAGAGCGGAAAAGGACGTGAGCTGAGTCAACGAATCGCACTAATATCAAATCATACCACATCTAGATAAGTCTCATGCGTAAAATAAAAACAAAACCGACAGGGTTGATCTCCAGGAACGTGAAAGATATCGTCAACTCGCGATACCGCATTCACAACCCACTAAATCACTGCTAATATGGAACAAACTCGCATAACAAGATCAATTATGACAGCAACTATACTGAACTAAAACAAAAAACTGGATCCACCATATTCGGTTAAAATATTAGTTTAAATTCTCATTTTGGGAAAATCAGTAGTAGCACGGAGAGTAGTCATCTTCAATTATTTTAGGCAGACGGACTGCAGGTTATATGGACCATAGAACAGGTAGCAACTTATAATACCAAAAAATTAAAAGTAGAGAAATTATATTATCGGCTTGGCAAATACACGATTGTCAATTTTGTAGCTGTCCGGAATTTTTGGCCTGTTCTGATGTGCCTGAAACAGGGTTGTTAAAATTCTTCCATGAGAAAAATTGGTCCACTGCTTCACATAACACCTTGTGGCAAGGTGCGGTATCCCAAGGGTCATATCTTTCTGCTATTCAGTGGGTCCTTTATATGTGTGGGGCGAGAATGTCGTTGGAAAACTACGTTGATTGCATGCTAGGGTCATTAATTACGATTACATCTCATCGACTAGTGTGTGAAGGAAAAATAAATGTGACGTTCTGTTGGTGCGCCATCTAGCATTGTGGTAAATCTCAACAGAATGAAGCAATTGTGCTCAGGGCTTCTCGCGTGGAGTGGATCAGGCTCTTGAAATAGTTGAAGGGCAGACACTGCACTTGTACATGCCCGTTAGACCTAGATGCAAGTGAATGTTAGGTAAGGGCGGGGATGTTATGGTAATCAGAGGTAGCATCTTAAGCAGGTTTCAAAAGGTTAGTGTGAAAGACACAGATAGTCACGATATGGTGCTTCACAACGTAGGGGGACTGGGTGTCCGAAGAGATCCTGGAAGTTACACGGGAAGACCATTAAAAAATAAAAAACACAGAGGTGCGGAGGGCAAAGTTATTAAAAGATGGGGAGGGGGGGGGGGGGGAGAGGGGGGGGGGGGGGGGGGGGGGGGGGGGGGAAAATGGGGGGGGAAAGAGGAGGGGGGGGGGGGGGGGGGGGGGGGGGGGGGGGGGGGGGGGGGGGGGGGGGGGGGGGGGGGGTGGGGGTGGGGGGGGGGGGGGGGGGGGAGCGGGGGGGGGGAGGGGGGCGGGGAGGGGGGAGAGGGGATGCGGAGGGGGGGGGGTGGGTGGGGGGGGGGGGGGGGGGGGGGGGGGGGGGGGGGAGGGGGGGGGGGGGGGGGGGGGGGGGGGGGGGTGGGGGGGGGGGGGGGGGGGGGGGGGGGGGGGGGGAGGGGGGGGGGGGTGGGGGGGGGGGGGGGGGGGGGGGGGGGGGGGGGGGGGGGGGGGGGGGGGGGCCCAATAGTGCTAGAAGGTAATATACCGTAAATTGTCGATCATTGGTGAGGATGGTCGTTTGAATTGCACGGGTGGGGTCCACGCCAATACGAGGGCAAAAATGTTACATGCTTATGTGGGAAAATTCTTAGTGTGCGAATCACGTCCTATTACAGATTGTCCTCAGAGTTCAAAGAATACCGTGCACCTAAGTAGGGAGCCAGAGGAGGTAGCTAATGTTTCTAAATGATAGATCGAAAACTCACTGATAACATTACCTAAAATTTTATAATAATTCTGCTTTTCTTGATTGCATATGTTCCGTTTGCATTTATTAGCGGGGGTCAGTGGGGGGGGTCCAGTAAGAGACTTGATCTTGTGTTAACTTTCAATATGCGGCTAACGATAATAACCCTGGAAAACTAACTGACTACACCATCCCCGGCACACCAAAGGTACGATCCACGAAAAAGCCGTAACGAGACACACACACACAATTCGAACAGAAAACCAACCACCCAGCACACAGCACACACACAAACGTAAAAGTAGCCAAAAACGAAAAACACGCGCAAGTCAAACTCACACTACACACACACACGTAGCGGGACGCACGTACAACGACACGCAGGGCACGGAGGTGCTGTACACACACCGAAGACAACCACACTAATCGACACACGCTCTCGGTCTCCCAGGTCTACTCCGTGCTCCCTGCTAGTGCGCTCCAAAGGGCGTCCTCGCGGGGGGGTCGGTCATCACTCACCAAAAACAATAAAACAATCAAAAGAATAACAACACAAAAACAAAAAATCCACACAAATCTCCAACACAATCAACATCAAAACATACAACCACACACACACAAAACAAAAAGCACATACCCACAAAAGCACGGAAACAACCCAACGGCAACGCCCGCACTCACGCACGAGAAGAGGAAAAGGCTGGGGTGGTCACACGACGATGGGCAGCCAACATCAGACATCATCGACACCCACACGCCAGCACGACGCACTGCTGTCTGTACTCACTTTAAGTGGTAAGACGTTAACTGAAAGAACAGCAAAACAAACACACCACTCTCTCTTCGTGTCTCTCTCCTCTGCTCCTCCGGAGGTGCCGTCCTGCTTCCGCATCGTATTATCCCTATTCGTCATCTCTCCTGCGTATTCTTCACTTCTGTCCCAATCTTCTCTCGTAATGTGGGGGTGCTCCCTGTCTTCTTTGCTCTCTTCGGTGTCTCTTCTCCCCCGTTGCCCTCTCCGCGCAGTTCTCTTCCCGTCGTTTGCTCTTCATTCGTCATTCCCCTCGCTCCTCGGCTCGCATCACCCTGCAGCACCTCTTTCGGTATGTCTCTCTGCCCTCCCTCTCTTCAGCATCTCCCTTCTCTCGATCGTCCTGGGTGCTGCTCTGGTGGTCTCGTCTTCCTACTCTCACTCTTCTCACTCACAGGTCTCTCGGGCGAGGTTGGCAATCGTTGTCCATACATCTCTCGTGGTGCGTCGAGTCTCTCCTTGCGATCTCAGTTCCGTCACTGTCTCCCCATTTCTTCAGGTTTCTCTCGCCCTGCTTTGTCCTCTCGATTCGTTCCGTCGCAGGCCCTCTCTCTCTCCCTTCCTATCGCTGCATCTTTTCCCCAATCCTTTCTCCGGTGCATTCTCTCGGTCCTCCTATCGTCTTCTATATCTCTCTCTTGTCCCCCTCGTTCGGATACCCTCGTCACTTGCTCCTTGTCTCTCTCATCTCATGGGTCGTGTGTCTTCTCCGCAACTCTCTCCGTTTTGCCTCCTTCTCCAAAAGTCACCGTCGATAACATACCTCTCGCTATCTCCGGCGTTACTCTGCCTCTCGCGCGTCAAACGATCCTCTCTCTCCTCGTCATCTCCATCTTCTCAGATTCAGGCTCCCCCTCTGGGTTTCTCTGCAGTCTCTCCAATAGTCCTTACCTTCTCGAATTCCTCCCTCTGGTCTGATTCATCAGGTCTTCATCCTTCCTGCTTCCTTTCTTCTCGCTCCTTCCTTTAGTTACCCCACTCGTCATCTTCCTCTCTCTGATCTCTCTCTGTTTTTGTCTAAGCTCGCTTGTTAATCGGTCGCTCTTGGTTGCCTCCGATGTCCCTGCGCTCCCCCTTCCTCTCACTCGTGTCTTCATCATTCCTTAGGGGTTGGTGGTTTGTCTTTCTCCAACCCTCTCCCCTCATCTCTAAGATGGACTCAATCTTCTCATCATCTCTCTCGTCTACTCTCTCTTCCTTCGAGGTTGCCCCTCTCTTCAGTTCTCTCATCTCTGGCTTCAAAACCTCTGCCCGGTCTCTTCTCTTCGTCTCTCTCCTCGTTCTGTTTGCATCCTCTTACTCCAGTCGGGGTGTCGTCATGGTTTCCTCTCTCAGGTCTCCCTCCCTTAGCTCAGTCTCTGGGATCTCCGTCTCCTCATTCCTCGCCGCCTCTCCTCCTCCTCTCTTCTTCCCATCTCTCC
>JADBJO010002601.1:280000-295000 GCA_016801955.1 Conus betulinus | reverse complement strand
AATATAGTCGTTGCCTCTCTACATAGTCTATAATATAGTCGTTGCCTCTCTACATAGTCTATAATATAGTCGTCGCCTCTCTACATTGTCTATAATATAGTCGTCGCCTCTTTATATAGTCTATAATATAGTCGTCGCCTCTCTATATAGCCTATAATATAGTCGTTGCCTCTCTACATAGTCTATAATATAGTCGTCGCCTCTCTACATAGTCTATAATATAGTCGTTGCCTCTCTACATAGTCTATAATATAGTCATTGCCTCTCTATATAGTCTATAATATAGTCGTTGCCTCTCTACATAGTTGTCTCCTCTCTACATAGTCTATAATATAGTCGTCGCCTCTCTACATAGTATAACATAGTCGTTGCCTCTCTACATAGTTGTCGCCTCTCTACATAGTCTATAATATAGTCGTTGCCCCTCTTCATAGTTGTCGCCTCTCTATGTAGTCTATAATATAGTCGTTGCCCTCTCTATATAGTCTATAATATAGTCGTTGCCTCTCTACATAGTTGTCGCCTCTCTACATAGTCTATAATGTAGTCGTCGCCTCTCTACATAGTCTATAACATAGTTGTTGCCTCTCTACATAGTCGTCGCCTCTCTATATAGTCTATAATGTAGTCGTTGCCTTTCTATATAGTCTATATAGTCGTTGCCTCTCTATATAGTCTATGTAGTCGTTGCCTCTCTACATAGCCGTCGCCTGTCTATACAGTCATTGCCTATCTCATGTAGTTGTTGCCTCTCTCTCTATGGTCTGTATAGTCGTTGCCTTTCTATATGGTATATATAGTCGTTACCTTTCTATATGGTCTATATAGTCGTTGCCTTACTCTATGGTCTATATAGTCGTTGTCTTTCTATATGGTCTATATAGTCGTTGCCTCTCTTCATGGTCTACATAGTCGTTGCCTTTCTATATGGTCTATGCAGTCGTTGCCTCTCTATACGGTCATTGCCTATCTATATAGTTGTTGCCTTTTCTATATAGTCGTAGCCTCTCTGTATAGTTGTCGATTCTCTATACAGTCGTCGCCTCTATATGAAGTCGTTACCTCTCTATATAGTCGTTGCCTCTCTACATAGTCTATACAGCCGTAGATTCTCTATATAATCGTTGCCTGTCTATACAGTCGTCGCTTCTCTATACGTCGTCGCCGCTCTATGTAGTCGCATCTCTATATAGTCATCGTCTCTCTATAAATGTAGTCATCTCCTCGATACATAGTTGTCGCCTCTCATTATAGTCGCTGCCTCTATAGTCTATAGGCCTATAGTCGTCGTCTCTCTCTCTATATAGTCGTCCCCTCTCTATATAGTCTATTGAGTCGTTACTCCTCCATAACATATCATAATAATTGTATAATATATGATAGTCGTTGTCTCTGTGTAGTTGCTGCCTCTCTATATCGACGTCGCCTCTCTATATAGTCGTTGCCTCTCTATATACAGTCTGTATAGTCGTCGCCTCTCTATATATAGTCGTTGCCTCTCTATATAGTCGTTTGCCTCTCTATATAGTCGTTGCCTCTCTCTATAATCTATGCAGTCGTCGCCTCTCTATATAGTCACTGCCTCTCTATATAGTCGTTGCCTCTCTATATAGTCGTTGCCTCTCTCTATATAATCTATACAGTCGTCGCCTCTCTATATAGTCGTTGCATCTCTATATAGTCGTTGCCTCTCTATATATAGTCGTTGCTTGCCTCTCTATATAGTCGTTGCCTCTCTATATAATCTATACAGTCGTCGCCTCTCTATATAGTCGTTGCATCTCTATATAGTCGTTGCCTCTCTATATATAGTCGTTGCCTCTCTATATAATCTATTCAGTCGTCGCCTCTCTATAAAGTTTGTTGCCTCTCTATAAAGTCGATGCCTCTCTATACAGTCTATACAGTCGCCTCTCTATATAGTCTATATAGTCGTTGCCTCCCTATATAGTCGTTGTCTCTCTATATAGTCTATATAGTCGTCGCCTCTCTATAAAGTCTTTGCCTCTCTATAAAAGTCTTTGCCTCTCTATATAGTCTATACAGTCGTTGCCTCTCTAAATAGACGTCGCATCTCTATATAGTCATTGACTCTCTATATAGTCGTTAGCTTTCTACGTAGTCGTTACATCTCTATATAGTCGTTGCTTCTCTATATTGTCGTTGCCTCTCTACATAGTAGTTCCCTCTCTATAAAGTCGTTGCCTCTCTATATAGTCGTTCCCTCTCTATATAGTCGTTGCCTCTATATATAGTTGTTGCCTCTCTATATAGTCGTTCCCCTTCTATGTAGTCGTTGCCTCTCTACATAGTCGTTACATCTCTATATAGTCTATAATATAGTTGTTGCCTTCTCTACATAGTCGTTGTCTTTCTATACAGTCGTTGCCTCTCTAAATAGTCATTGCCTCTCTATACAGTTGTTGCCTCTCTATATAGTCGTTGCCTCTATATAGTCGTTGCCTCTCAGTATACTCGATACAGTCGTTGCCAACAACTCAGATAGACAGACAGACAGACAGACAGACAGACAGACAGACAGATAGATAGATAGATAGATAGATAGATAGATAGATAGATAGATAGATAGATAGATAGATAGACAGAATTTTGTTTGTGTGTATCTGTATGAGAGAGAGAGAGAGAGAAAAATGTTATTAAAAGCGTATGGAGTGTGGAGGTAGTGTAGTATGCTAATTTTGTGCATGCATAGTCTATTTAATTAATGAGATACCAAAAAGTGACCATCACTTTAACCCCATTCTAATCTACCAGCATAACTGTAAACTACTTTAGCCTGGATTCATATCTGAACATTTTTTTTAAAGGAACAAAACATTTTTAAACCATTGAAATAATAAGAAAATGAATCCAACAAGTAACTCGAGAATCAAAGTAAATGTCCAACTGGACTCTTAACAATTGCCCTAACAGCTTCTATAGCCTTCGCTTCGTTCCCAAAAATGTCCCAGAAATTCGCAATTGATGGGTTCAAACTTAATAGCCAAGTGGGTAAATATTTTTTAGTATTTCTGCAAAAGAAAGATGACATGAAATGGTGTAATATTATTTTGGCCACAAATGCAAGTGACATTTTTTACAGTATTTTGTTTTGTATGCATCAAGTCTGAGTCTAAAGATGTGTGTGTGTGGTGTGTGTGTGTGTGTGTGTGTGTGTGTGTGTGTGTGTGTGTGGTGTGTGTGTGTGTGTGTGTGTGAGTGTGTGTCTGTGTCTGTGTCTGTGTGGTCTGTGTGTGTCTATTGTCTGTGTGAGAGTATGTGTGTGTGTGTGTGTGTGTGTGTGTGTGTGTGTGTGTGTGTGTGTGTGTGTGTGTGTGTGTTGTGTGAGAGAGAGAGAGAGAGAGAGAGAGAGAGAGAGAGAGAGTGTGTGAGGGGGGCGGGGGTATTGAGAGAGAGTATGTGTGTGCGGCGCGCGCGTGTGACTATGAACTGACCGCTGCTGATGCAATATCAGAACAGAACTGCATCGGAGTTCGGAAGACTGGGTTTAGTCAGGAGTGTGTATATGTGAGCTCCGCAAATGGAATTACCGTCATCATCATCATCATCATCATCCATCATCATCATCATCATCGTCATCGTTGTCGTCGTCATCAACGTCATCGTCATCGTCATCATCATCATCACCATCATCGTTATCGTCATCATCATCATCATCATCATCAGCAGCAGCAGCAGCAGCATCATCACAACAACACACAACAACAACAACAACAGCATCATCATCATCAGCATCATCACCATCAATCATCATCAACACAGCTGTCATCATCATCATCATCATCATCATCATAAGTTGTAATCGTAGTTGTTGTAGTAGTAGCAATAGTAGCAGTAGAAGAGCAGAAGCAGCAGTAATAAGCGTAATAGCAGTGGTAGTAGTAGCATTAATAGTGGTAGTGGTAGTAGTGGTAGTTGGTGGTGGTTTTGGTAGTGATTGTGTAGTTGTTGGAGAGGTGGTGGTGGAGGTGACGCTGTTGCTGTTATTTTGTTGCTGTTTGTTGTTGTTGTTGTTGTGATAGCAACAGCAGCAGGTCCAGAAGTAGTATCAGCAACAGCAACATTCGTGTTTGTTGTGGTGGTACACTACAAGTCTTGGGCCCTAAAACCGTCAACCAGACATGAACGTGTTATTTCAGAGGAAACAGCCACTTCGTTATCTACGTAGGTCAGCGGAACACTCACTGTCTTACACCACAACGCCATCCACACTGAGGTCCTGTCCACCTCTGCCTCTCCCTATCTGTCAGCTTCAGCAGGCCGGATTCTCTGACATCACACACATACGCACGCACGCACGTACGCACGCATCAAACACACGAACGCACACGCGCGCGCACACACACACACACACACACACACAACACTGAAATTTTTACTGTCAGATTAAATTATTGTCGTACTCTCTCTCTCTCTCTCTCTCTCTCTCACACACACACACACACACACACACACACACACACACACACACACACACACACACACACACACACTTCATCGAAAACAGCTTGTGTTGAGACTTTCAGATACACTTTCTTCACCGAAAATCTGGTTCTTTTCATGACAGACTTTCAAACGCAGGCAGGAACTGTCAGTCTCCCAAAAGAGCCATCGAAAGAGAGATAGGCAGAGGAGTGACAAGGGAACAAACTCTGTAAGGCAAATTAGTGACACTCCTCCTCTTTTCCCTTCTTCCTCTCCTCCTCCTGTTACAAGGAGAATGAGCGAGCAGTAATCAATATGAAACCAAATCAGAACCAATGCTTGAGGATGCCAAAAAAGGGAGCGAGGAAAGTCCAAATACTGCGGTAACAGTCTGAGTGTTCCGCTGTGCGCTCTACCCTCGCCATGTCTGGTTCAGTGAAGCAGACGAAAAACAGAAAAAAGCGTAGCTTCGAAACCGAAAATCCTGCGTTCACGTTGTAATTTGCTGGGCATTTTTCTCCTTTTACGGAGCCCATACCGGGTGCGGCTCAAGTTTGACCAGGTCATTTCTCGGAAATAAAAAATTGTTGTGGAAATGGAAATCCCGTAGCATCATCTTCATCATCCTAATTCTCATCGATCAGCATTAAAAAAAAAAAAAAAAAAAAAAGTCTCAAATTCTCTGGCCCTTCATGACCTGCTGTCATGGTGACCTCAATTTCGATGTCCTCTCCACGTCTGTGGCCTTGGTTTGGTTCCGTCGGGGTCACCGGTATCGGCGAAATCCATGGGGGTTGTCGTTGGAGACGGACGTGGTGGCGCCCTCCGGAGGGAGAGCTCACTCACGCCGGCTCCGCGACTAAGCAATTATTGTCGTCAGTAGGGGGCTTAGTAGGTGGTGTCCTGCGTATGTTAGATCAGAACAGGCACCACTGAACACCACCGAAGTGACTCGGCAGCAGTGCAGTGTCTCCTCCGGCGGGCTGCCTCTTGACGACTTGACATTGATTGCTCCCTGTCGATTGCCGGTGCCGTGGCTGGCGGCGGGGCCGACCGGGCTGTGGCTGTGGACGGGGTGTCGGAATGAGCGGCGTGGATGCACTGCCTCTGAGATGGCGCAGTGGTTGGGATAGTAAAAAAAAAAAAAAAAAAAAAAAAAAAAAAAAAAAAAAATGGTTGTGTTTTTTTCACAATATCCTAAAGGAGGTTATTGAACGTGTGACGTTTTTGTTCCTCTGGCCTCGTGCAGTGCGCGCGCGCAGTGTGTGAGTGATGAATGGTGTGTGTGTGTGTGTGTGTGTGTGTGTGTGTGTGTGCGTGCGTGCGTGTGCGTGCGTGCGTGCGCGCGCGCGCGCGTGTGTGTGTGTGTGTGTGTGTGTGTGTGTGTGTGTGTGTGTGTCTTCTTACTAATAATGAAACTCTTCCTGCATCCTGCTGATTGTTCTCTCTCTCTGTAATACAGCCTTTTGTCCTTGCCGACAGGTTTCTAGGTCAGTTTGTCATCGCCTTCCTTGAAGCTTTCGTTTTTGTCGATCGGCTAAAACACACAGGGCGGTTACAGAGGCTCAGGAATCCACGTCATATCCGTGGTACTTCCTCCGCTCTCGCTCTCTCTCTCTCTCTCTGTCATTCCTGACCATGCTCGCTTGACTCACAGCGCTCTTGCCTTCACTGACTTGGGAGGCCTTTGTCTGTTTCTAAGTCTTTCTCCCCCCCTGCACTGCTGCCCCCCCCCCCCCCCCCCTCCTTCCCGACTCTTCCTCCCCCACCTCTCTCTCTCTCTCTCCCCTTGTCTTCTACAACTCTCACCCCGCTCTCTCTCTCTCTCTCTCTCTCTCTCTCTTTCTCTCTTCCCCCCCCTCTCTCTCTCACTCTCTGTCTCTCTTCACACACACACACACACACACACACACACACACACACACACACACACACACACACACACACACACACACACACACACACACACACACACACACACACACACACACACACACACACACCATCACCACCACACATTTCCATACGTACACACTCACACATAAATATATTGAAAATGTACAGCACATGCCAGTCAGTGAGGTCAGGTACACCCTGTCCCGCCAGCCTGAACTGTGGGAACACGCTGAAGACAACTTGCGATATTCCGTGCATCGTATTCAACGTGCACTGTGCCCTGCGATAATATGCAATGCCACCCCAACCCAACCCAACCCAACCCACCCACACCCAACCCAACCCAACCCAACACAACCCAACCACAACACAACACAACACAACACACACAACACAACACAACACAATATTATGGTGCAATGCAACGCAACGCAACACAACACAACACAACATTATAATGCAACCCAACCCACCCCAACCCAACCCAACCCAACCCCAACCAAACCAACCCAACCCAACCCAACACAACACAACACAACACAACACAACACAATTACAATGCAACGCAACGCAACACAACACACACACAACATTAAATGCACCCAACCCAACCCAACCCAACCCAACCCAACCCAACCCAACACAACCAAACACAACCCAACCCAAACCACCCAACCCAACCCAACCCAACCCAACCCAACCCAACAATATTATGGTGCAATGCCATGCAATGCGATACTACACTATAATACAATGCAATGCAATACAACACACCATACAATGCACGACCACATTATAATGCCATGCAATACTGCATTACAATACAATGCATGCAATACTGCACTTTAATGCAATGCAATACAACACCATGCAATTCACGATCACGTTATAATGCAATGCAATTCTACATTATGATGCAATGCAATACTACATTACAATGCAATGCAATGCAACACCACATTACAATGCGATGCGATACTACAATAGAATGCAATGCAATACTACATTATAAATGCAGTGCGATACTACACTATAATGCAATGCCGTGCAATACAATACCACGCAATACAACACAATGCAATGCAGTGCAATACCGTGCAATGCAATACAGCACCGTGCCATGCACGACCACGTGACAAAGCAATGCATTGCAATGCAATAATATTCATTATAATGTAAAGCAATGCTCTCCAATGCAATACAATGCAATGTCATGTAATGCAATACTACAGTATCATGCAATACAATGCAATGCAATACAATGACATGCAATTTATGCTATGCAATACCAAATCATAATGAGATAGAATACCATGCTGTGCAACGCAATAACATGCGATGCAATGCTACATTATAATGCAATGCAATACCACATTACAATGCAAAGCCATTCAATGCAATGCAATGCAATACAATGCCATGCAACTCTACATTAAAATGCAATGCGAGGCAATTTCATGCAATGTAGAATGCAATACTACACCATAATGCGATGCATGCAATGCAATGCCATGCAATGCAATACTACATTATAATGCACAACAATGCAATGCAGTACGATGCAATCCAGCCATGATACAATACAAACTACACTACGATACAATATATAATACAATGCAAACGTTGCAATACAATACAATATAATACAATACAAAACTACAATGCTGTGCAGTGCAGTGCAATGCAATGCAACAAAAAATACAACGCAACACAATGCATTGCAATGTAATCGACACAATACTACCAATACAATACAACGCAATGCAATGGAATACATTCTACGCAATACAATACTACAATACAAGGCAATGCATGCAACACTGCAATGCAATGCAACATTGAAAAACAGTATTAAAAAAAATTGCAATGCAACGTAATGCAATGCAATACAATACAACATGATACAACACAACACCATACAGTACAGTACAATGCGATTCAATACAACACAATACAATACTGTGCAAAACAATACAATACAGCACAGCACAGCACAGCACATACAATTCCATACTCTGCTAAGAATCATCATCCAATATTTGATCGTTCTCGCGCGGGTCTCGAGCGCTGCTCGCCTTGTTTGGCCCGGAAGTACTTCAGCAGACGATCATTTCATTGGTGAACCATCCTGGTCCGGAAGTATGTCAATAGACGGTCTTTTTTTTTTTCTTTTTTTTTTTCTTTTTTTTTTTTTTTTTTTTTGGGGTGGTGCATCCTCCCTCTGACTAGTGCCAATGAACTGGCGGAAAGTTCCTCAGTCCAGCGATCGAAGTGCTTGAGGTCAGTTCTTCATTAAGCGATGCTGGTCAGAGCTGTTGATCACTGATAGATAGCGCCACCTATATGTCCGTGTGTGTGTGTGTGTATACGTGTGTGCCTTGAATGTTGGAACCAAACTACGACGACGACGACGACGACGAGAGCAATAACGACAACAAGCAAGTGGAGACGAGAAGTCATAGTAAGTGATTGAGAGAGAGAGAGAAGAGAGAGTAGGAGAGAGAGAGAGAGAGAGAGAGAGAGAGAGAGAGAGAGAGAGAGAGAGAGAGAGAGAGAGAGAGAATGCGTGCGTTTGTGAAGGTGTGTGTGTGTATGTGTGTGTGTGTGTGTGTGTGTGTGTGTGTGTGTGTGTGTGTGTGTGTGTGTGTGTGTGTGTGAGAGAGAGAGAGAGAGAGAGAGAGAGAGAGAGAGAGAGAGAGAGAGAACGAGCTAGAATAGTGATATGAAAGTGTGCATGGAAACATGTGTGCGTGTGTGTACGTGTGTGTGTGTGTGTGTGTATGTGTGTGTGTGTGTGTGTGTGTGCGCGCGCGCGCGCGTGCGCGCGCGCGTGCGCGCGCGTGTATGTGTGTGTGTGTGTGCGTGCGTGTGTGTGTGTGTGTGTGTGTGTGTGTGGTGTGTGTGTGTGTGTGTGTGTGTGCGCGCGCGCGCGCGCGCGCGCAGTGTGCATGTCACACTGTATTATGTGATGTTCATCGTCCTCTATGTTTGTCTCTCTCAATGACGAAAAAATGTTGTTTATCACAATAAGGACTTACAATTACTCAAACAATTAAGAGGTTTGAATAGTAAGAAGTCTCATGTGTACCAAAAATATCTGGCGAATTTCAGATTGGATTAGTTGACCCATTTGTGCAATCAGGACAATATGTTTGTACGTGTCAGTGATATGAAAGAGAATTTGTCATGAACACTTGCGGATAACTCTCCAGCTCTTTCCCTTGAATTTCGATCACCGGTGATCGACGGTTTTTCTTCCCAGAATTATGGTATTTAAAACATATTTGTTATCTGAAGCAATGTATCGAAAAAAAAAAAGAAACGAAATAGACACATTCATCACAAAAGAAAATTATTATTTTACATGCACCGAATATTCCGGAAAAAATAACATCCGTCATGCAAAATGCAAAAAATTCAAAAACTGTAGAGAGCAGAGAAGCATATGATGACGGTTCCGGTTACAAAACAAAAATGTTCAATTGTTTGAACTCTGTTATCAGTCTGAATTTGTTGTACTGAGAGGTCACTGGTAGTTAAAAGAAGAGAGAGAGAGAGAGAGAGAGAGAGAGAGAGAGAGAGAGAGAGAGAGAGAGAGGGGCGGTGGTAGGATGGGTGTACGTCATATAATCATGCTGACAGAGACTGTTCTTTTTTTCCCACGAGACTACATATGGCTCAATCTTGTAGTCGGGCCGCTACATAATGTACTGTCATGTGATCGTTCGCATTCTTTCTCTCGCACATCTGAATATGAAGAAGGAAATTGCTGTCAAAGACAAAAGTAACCTTATTAAACAGTATCCGTTAATGGTCTGTCTGCCAACTGTTTTAAAATCGTTTATGATCTGATTTTGATATGCGGCATGTTCCTTTAATTTTGTAATCTAGATTTTAGTTTGTTCAAGAATGCTGGTACACCTATCTGCGGCAGGCTCTTGTTTATCTTTCTAAATGTACTTGTAAAGTGTCGCTGGTAACATTACAAAAAGAAAAGATGATTTTGCTAATAATCACGTCGCCATGACCGATTTGTTCAAATCATTCTGTTACACTCGTGTTTAAAGCGTTCACACATCTCCCCCCCCCCCCCCCCCCCCCCCCCCCCCCCCCCATTATAAAAAAATTGTATATGGTGTCATCTCCCAAAATATATCTTCAATGTTCTCTTTGTATATGTTATAAACACTACAATTACTATTTTCAACAATCGCAGTGTCCTTTCAGACAACATTTGCGTATCAAAACCCGTGTAACATTTTGTTCTTAAACCATTGCAGTCCTCCCATCAGGTATCTTATGCGCATGTCAAAAGCACTGTTTCCGGTCATCGTGCATTAAACGGTTTTGTGTCCCATTTATTATTACATTTTGACAATCAACTTCATTCCGTTTATACTTTTGAATTCCTATGCATTTGTATATTTCTTACTATCTTTTTCATTGTTTGTATCATTATTACATCATTATTTTTTCTTTATTTCTACTGTATTAACATTGTTATGTTATCAGTAATATCATTGCGAGTAGTAGTGTTATTACATTTACATATTTTTTTTCCAAAAGATTTTATCTGTCATTTCCATTTTGTATGACATTGCAATAAACAATAACAACATGAACAGCAGCAGCAGCAACAACAACACCGACGACGACTGTAAAATGACAATCATCATCATCATCGTCGTCGTCATCGTCATCGTCGATGTCGTTGTTGTTACTGCTGTTGTTGTTGTTGTTGTTGTTGTTGTTGTTGTTCTTCTTCTTCTTCTTCTTCTTCTTCTTCTTCTCTTCTCCTCCTCCTCCTCCTCCTCCTCCTTTTTATGATGATGATGATGATGACGATGATGATGATTGATGATGATTCCTATCTTAACGATGATTGTTACTATTCTCGAGCTTCTTCTTCGTCCTTTATTATCATTGTTATTGTTATTATTGTTGTTATTGTTAGTTGTAGTTGTTGTTGTTGTTGTTGTTGTCATCGTCGTCGTCGTCATCATTATCATGATGATGATGATGATGATGATGATGATCATCATCATCATTTTTCAGTATTTCTTCTTCATAATGAATTTTACTCCTTTTGTCTTTTGAATTCCTAAGCATCTGTACTGTTTCCTAGATTTTAACTTACTATCTTACCCATTTTCTATAGCATTATTTCTGTGATTACAATCTTTATTGTACTATATATATATAATTACTATCACTATTAGCATTATTTGGAGTAGTAGTTTTACTATTATAGTTATGTCTTTCTCAGATTTTATCTGTATTTCCAATTTCTACATAACAACAACAATAACAACAACAACAACAGTAACGATAATCATCATCATCATCATCATCGTCGTCGTCGTCGTCGTCGTCACATCATTATCATTATTAATCATTATTATTATTATATTAATGGTGATGGTGTTGGAGGTGCTGGTGGTGGTGGTGGACTTACTCATCATCGTCATCTTCTTCTTCTGATGATGATGATGATGATGATGATGATGATGATGATGATGATGATGATTCGCATCACCCGTAGAGTGCCTGTAAGCAGTCAGCAGTTTAAGTGCTTTCCCAGTGCCTAGGGGGCCATCCACTGACGTCATGCATTTTATTGAATTTTCAATCGTTACTAATTCTATCAACGGACACAATTAAAGAGAGAGCGACTAGTAATCCTTATGTGTCTGTAGTATCAAAATAATATGCAAATGATCACACGTGATGGGAAAGACCCATTTTATTCTCATCACTGACTGGATGACCGGCCAGCGCTTTAGGTGTGTAGCTTGCAAAGATGGCGGCGCATTCTTCGACAAGCGCAGCGAACAGTCAACAGACTTACACAGCTGGACAGGCTCTGCAAGGCATTTTTGACAAAGATCATGCTCTTTTAGCCAACGACTCACTCGAGCATGAAGGTGAGGGTGATGATAGTAATGGCATTGCCGACAAGATTCGTCAGCCTTTGAGTCGGACTTCGGAGTTGTTCAGCGCCGAACGAACAAGTGTAAACTTAGCACGCAGTGCCGTTGGACAGTGACGGTGACAGTCGGCGCGAGAGCGGAGCGCGGCCCGCTGGCAGCGTGAGACGGGGGAGGGGAGAGGTAGGGGAAGAAGAGGAGAGAAAGAGAGGGTTGAAGTCCAGCTAGGGGGCGTGGTAGTGGGGGCGTGGTCGTGAATTGACCTGTCTGCATGACGTGTGAACATCTTGATAGACTTCTAAACTGTTTTTACTTTCATTTACTTTTTTTTTTTTTTTTTGCTTTTTTTTTTTTTTTTTAATGTCAATCTGTAGTGGTAAATACATGTTTTCTGATCGCGCAAAAAACAGCAGCAACAACAACAACAACACAAAAAAATCTGTCCAAATCTAAATGCCTAAATAGTTTTTTTCATGATCAAAATCGAAACAAAGAAGCCCAGATTCAAAGTCTTCATTCAAAAATCATGTATCATTTTTTATCATTTTTTTTTTTACCTTTATATCTCTTATAGTTTTTGAGCTAGATTTTTTTGTTAATGATTCCCCCCAAATCCTTAGATTTCTCTAGCGCTAGGAAAGCGTTTATTTGTAATATTCCCTGGCAATCAAAGGGTGTTTGTACCGATTCTCCACCATCTCTCCTCCTCTTCTTCTTCTTCTCTCTTCTCCTTCTTCTGCTTATCATTATTACTCACGATACACACGATACACGATATTTTATTTGTCGTCATAGAATACAAGGAAAATTTGTTTGTGGTGCCATATTCAAAATTCACATATTACAACAAATTATAAACAAGTATATCAGTAAAAAAAAATATTCCACTCTTTGCGCTGTACTCAGTCATTCTTTGTCAATTCATTGTGTCATCTTGTGTCAGTCTGTACATATATATATAAATATTAACACATGCACGCACACATCCTACCACCCCTCCCCCACCCCCACCACCCCAGACACACACACCCCGCCAAAACAGTTTCACACACACACACACACACACACACAGGCGCACACATCTCCACCACAAACCACTATCACTGCTAAAACTATCACTATACTACTGCAATGATTACTTTATTGTTGTTGTTAATGTTATTGTTGCTGTTGTTGTGTGATTGTTGCTATTGCTATCATTGTTACTATTATCATTGTTATTATCTTATTACTAGCCTATGTCAGTGCATGTCTTCTCTTCAACCTCTTCTCTCTTTTCTTCATTTCCATTCCACATTTTTAGTTTTTCACCCTAGATCATATTTTTTTTACACTCAGAACGAAGGGTTAAGTTACTATTTGTTCGTTGCCTGTTTTCGTTGCTTTGAATGTTATTTGTCGTGCATGAAACAAACCGTTAGGTCGAAACCGTTGTGTCTGTTTTATAGTTTGTTCGTCATTTGATGGCCTAGGAATTCTTCTTTCTTTTTATTTTATTTTATTTTATTTATTTATTTATTTATTTTTTGCTCTTACGGCAATAATTCGTTGAAGCCAGGTCTCTGCTTCGTTAAACAGAGACACATTTCACGGGAATTTTTGCGCTATGATTTTAAGGGGGAGGGGGGGGGGGGGGGGCGGGGGGGGGGGGGGGGGGGGGGGACAAATGAATAAATGAACGTTTTCATCTGTTCAAACCCAAAGCCGTGGGCAAAAAAAACTGACATCACCTGTGAGGCTGCCAACAATTTTCTGACGTCAGCAAAAAGAATAATGGGATATGAACTAGCAACAGGCAATGGTCGATGTTCAGTGTGTCACAAAGGAGTTGCCAGTCTCAGAGGGCGGTTAGAAAATAAATTTAGATATCTAGGCCATGCGCTGTGTCTTTCGTCCGAATTTTATTTCTTGAAAATGCACTTTGTTGAAAGAGGAGAAGATGTTAATGATGACGTAAAATGTGTATTACGTGGAATTTTTTTTCCCAACTCCTCAGAGATGACTGCTCGTCCACTCTGTCTAAAGGTTTCTGGCAGTAGTACGTGTACTTCATAATCACTGCAAGAGCCAGTGGAGAGCTACTTCGATGGACTGAGCGACTGGCATCCGGCAGCCAGTTTGTTCGATTATACCACTGACGTCATCTTCAAGAGACGTTAAGGGGGGGCCGGAATAGGTCAGTGGTAGAGCGCCGGACTCGTAAACTCGGTGATCCCGGGGTTGCAGGTTCGAATCTCCGCTGGCCCGTTTCGGTACAGGGGGATTTTTTCCCTCGGAGTTAACATTGGTTCTGACTCCATTTCCCATACAGTCCTTCGAATGAGACTATAAACCGAGGTTCGGTGTGTGAACGCACGCATAACATCTTGAGCGCACGTAAAATGCCATCACCAACTTTCGGAAGAGAAGGCTAGTTTGGCTGTTAGAGTATAGGGGGAGGATAGGGACAAAAAAGAAAAAAACAGAAAAAAAAACCCAAAAACGGTCACACACACAAAACTCCAGTTGTTCATTTTATTAATTGGGTAGTTGAGATTAATCGTTGCCTGTCTATGCAGGGAGTGTCCGCAGGAGTATCAGCCTGCGTACGGAGAAAGAAAGGAAGTGACAAGAGAAGGTGGTATCAGCACAAGATTCGCACGTCCATAAAAGATCTCTCTCCATGTACTTTTTTATGGAGGGCATGCTTTAAGCTGATGAAATGTCTATTGATATATCTTTATTTCATACT